>JAUBNY010000383.1:631873-669010 GCA_032275445.1 Crypturellus soui | reverse complement strand
CCCTCCAAATAAAGGTAGGGCAAAATCTAATGTTGTCCTTTGAGGAATTTTGAGGAAGGCTCCCTAATTCTCCCTAATTATTTTACTAGAGAAAGTCCCAGAACAATAAGAACAAATGTCAAAGAGCTACATTCAAATTTGGAATCACTGTTGTGTACTTGAAATAAATGAGGATAAACACGTTACCTCAGCTTGTCTTCATTAAGGTGGTCAATGTTCAAGGGCTTGCGCCTCTCTGCCAGGACCTTCTTCTTCGTCTCTCTAGCTGTCTGCTTCTTCCCTCTCTTCTGGTCAGCCTATTTTCAGAACATCAGTTAATACCAGGCAGCACAAATTTGGGGTGGATGAAATGAGTTTAGGGACAGAGCAAAAAGACAACTTGCTAAGGATCCAGGAGGACAGTCAAGCTTTGTGCTCATTTTGTAATGAAGATTGTTGCCAGTCAACCCCAATGCGTAATATTTCCACATTTCTTCCATGGATACATGCTTTTTACCTTAGCCAAATAGCTGCTGTATGAGGCACCCATGGAGGACAGAGCCTTCTTCTTCTTGAGATCATCTTCAGCTTTTCTCTTAGCATCTTCTTCCTCTCTCCGTGCCTTCTCCTCCTATAGCGGATGACACATAGCAGCAAGTTACTCTAGGGGACTCGCAACTTCTGCAGCAGCTGGTGTCATGCAGGGAACATGACAAGATAAGTACGATGAGAACTAGCAGTTCTCCCTCCTGCTGTTGCTCTAAGAGGGCAGCCGTTTCTTCTCTGGACTGTCTGAGGCAGGCAGAGATCTCTGAGATCTCCTCTCATTAGATGCTGAGACAGAGAGATGCAAAGACACTTACTGCAAGCCTGGCTTGGCGTTCCTTCTCCTTCTCAGCCCGAATTCTTTGCTGCTCTGCTCTTTCAGCTCTGCGCTTCTCCTGCAAGAGGCAATAGCAGAGACCGGGAATCATGAGTGTGATCTTATCTACCTCCAGTATCTATTACCTACCTCCGCTACCACCACCATCACCAAAAGTTTTAGTTTGCAGACAGTGAACTATCTATTTCCTTGCCAGGGCATGCAGAACAGGGCTTACAAATAATCCAAATGCTCCCTGTGAACTTCCAGGTGCAAAATGCGGGTGTCTGAGAGGACTGACACTACAAGAACCCACTTGGGGCTAACGGAAACAGTTACTACTCTGTGCAGCAATACAGCTTGCTGCCAAACTCTCGCTGAGGACTAACACATTCTGCTTCTTATCTATAGCAAATCTCATAATCTAGCACAGAGAAATGGCTCTACAAAGACTCACAATTCTCTCCTTCAGGGCAACCAGTTCTTCTTCTTCCTTTCTCCTGGCTTCAAAGTGGCTGTCAATCAAGGCCTGCAGTTCAATCAGGTCTTTGTTCTGCCTCTTCTTTTGGATGTCCTGGAAGAGCAGGCAAATTCATTAAATAAGCTCATGCTTTTCTACATACATGCCCTGCAGACTCCCAACACCGCCTACACACACACAAACAAAAGCACAGTGTGCCCACAGATACGCACAGAAATCAACAGGAGCGTTGATTAAGCATCTACCTTAAATGCAAGGTCGGAAACATTCAAAGACTTGCCCATGTGACAGCCAGGAGCCAAGAAGAGAACAGAACCCACATCCCATTTCCCTGCATATTTTATCACTGGCTTTTCTTAGCTGCCATGTCTTTGCAAGTACATAAGTTTTGCTGAAGCATTGAGGTATGAATGTACTCTAGAAAATGTTCCCATATTTTCTGTTCCACATTTCTGAGGACTTTAGATTACAGGAAAGTTCACTACTACAGCAGAGAGATTTTCATTAGTGCTTCCCACGGAGGGTAAAATTCAGTCCCTTCCCCATGCTCAGCAGTAGCAGCGAGCTGGCTAATCAGCAGAGTGCATGTCAGCCAGCCAGCAGGAATGCAGGCACAAACCAGCAGAAGAAGGTACTTTTGCCTGTCAGATATAGGATGTCAGAAGAGAAGAAAATAATACTACTGCTTAAAGAGGAAGGAGTTATGGGGCATAAAATACTGTTGGAAAGAGGGCAAGGAAAAGCAGCACACAGCTCCACAGAAAACCAAACTTGTTACTTTTGTTCCTTATGGAACAACTCAACTTTTCAAAATGCTGCTCTATTATAATGTCCACAGCTGTCCTCAGAGGACTAACGTTCTTCACAGGTGTAATCTCTAGTCTTTGACAATGGAAAAGCCCCTTTCTCATCCTTTCCAACCATCCCTAATCGTATTTCCTTATTCCTGACCTAGAGGAGCATTCTGGAACTACAGAATAGTAGTACAACTAGGGAAGTATATAGCAGTAATATAAACAATAAAAGTTAACTTGCCTTGGGATAGCTGAGGAGTATTGAATAGAGAATGAGGGCATGATAAAGGACAGTTTGCAAAGAGAGAGATCTGAGGACTCCTAACACACTCACTTTCATCTTTTTTCATATATTAGCTTCAAAGATTCAAGAAGAAAAAAAATAAGTACATGAATAAAGATTTCAGCTTAGTCACATTAATAAAGAATGCATCCAGAGTGTTTCAGAGAGCAGATGGTAGCCTGTGACTGAAAACAGGCAACAAAGCATCGATCCTTTTGTCCTTGACAGTATCTGTACAGGAAGAGTTGTGGGTTTGCATGTGCATGTGGCTCAGGTGCAGACAGACAAACACAGGCTCAGAAATACTTACATCAAAGTCTACTTTCTCACCCTCTGGTATTTTAGGAGCAGTTAGTCTGCAGAGAGTCAAAAAAAATCATCTTAAAGGAAAGGGAGATTTGTAACGAGCATGTCCTGGGCTGACCCACAGGGAACAACTAGACACTATTTTTCTTCAAGGAAGGTCAAGGGAAGGGAGTTGCCCTCCAAAAGGTTTTTACTCCCAAAGCTTATAGTCATTTCCTCAAGCATGGAAATGCATGGATCAGCAGAGCCAGAAGGTACATAGGAAACCTTAGTTAGGCTCCAGCCAGCCCAATCCAACATTTGCCATCCTTCCTACTGCCAGCAGCTCTGGTTGACCAGGTTGTTTTCCTGCCATGGACTCTCACAAAGACTCTCCTCTCCACATAAAGTTGTAGGACTGCCATACCCTAGAGAATTCATGACCCCACCAGTTAACTTTAAGAAAGACATAGGGCTGATGAAGACCTGGTCATAAGACCTTGGCCTGTAACTATTGCTAAGGCAGCCTCTGTCCGAAGGCATGCAGGAAGAGGTGGATGTTGCATGAAGGAGAGCAAAGAGAGAATTTTCCAAAGGCTTCTGGTGGCCATTTTCCTAACAGATAACCTATAGATTTCTCCTAGGTCAGAACAATTACCTTGGGGTTCTGAAAGCTACCCACCCCTCATACTTACTTTATTCTAGGCTTCTCCTCTGTTTGGAAAATATGGAGCAAAACAGGAAGACAGAAAGGGAAAAAGAGGGAGAACAGTTAGAATAGAGATCACACCAGGTCCTACAGTAAAAAAAAAAAAATAATAATAACAAAGAAGGAAAGGGTAATTCAGTCTCAGGGGAAAGATCCAAGAGGAACTGGTTAAATCCCAAACACTTCCAAAAGAAGCAAACACACACTCGCACACCCCTTTTGCTAGGGGTGAATCTGTTTTATCACTTGAAACAGAATTTGACAAAAAAGAATCAAGAGATTGTATAAAAGCCTCAAACGTAGCATCTGAAAGGCAATGGTTTCATTCACAAGATAAGTTATTTTTCCTCAAACCATCGAGATCAAAACTCTGAGGAGGACAGCTGGGCTGGAGGGTGGAAGAAAAACATTGCCTCTTTCATTCAGTGCTTCTTTTACTGAAGTCACTGGAGTTATTCTGAATTCACACTGGTGTCTGTAATAACTAGGCTTAAACAGTTTTGTTCAGATGCCTCATACGGAGGTGAAGAGGGAAACATTTGGCGTGCTTTCTCCTGGCCACTTCACTGCCATGCACAGTCCTAGATAGCTTAGGGCACACATGCCTGACAGAGCTGGATGTCAGGATGGGTGGTTTCTTCCCCTGTGCAGTGGGATGTCCTCAAACCCAGCTTGGAGAAGTCCATCCTCTCGTAGTGAGCTCCCTCTCCTGTTGAGGTATGTGCAAAATTCCCTGTGTCTCCAGGAGAGGAATGGCATCCAGGTAGGAAGGCTGAACCATCATGGAGACTGTCAGCTCCGAGCCCTAGGGCAGCCAGGAGCGTCCTCCTGCAACTAGTGACCTTTCAGTGGCTTTCGGGAGATGTTTTGTCTTATGAGTTACTCGCTTAACATTTGTGCTTGTGATCAATTCCCCTCCCTTCTCTGCTTTTAAACTTTAGTTAATAACCCCAATGTAATCCCAGTAAATTCAGCACTGTTATCCTCACAAATAGAAGTGAATTAAACCTATGTGTTTATTCTGGCCCAGTCTCCCAAGGACCCAGGTTGACTTTCATAACCACACGCTACGTTTGAACTCTGCTGCACAAGACTGTCTCCGTGCTCGCTTGATGCAAAGCATTGCGGTAAAAAGCTCACAGCCAGTTGAATGCAGGAATTCAGCTCTTCTCTGGAGTGGGTGTAAGAGCCCCGCTATTCATCATACACAAGGTAATACAATAAAATGTATTCTGTTTTTTTTTTTCAAGTGCTCATTTGCATCCAGCTGCTTTGGGACTGGTGGAGGAAATTGGGACTAGCAAATGGAACATAGCAGAATAAAATAAAATCAAATGTTACAAAAGAAAAATAGCAAAAACTGATTCTGGAAAATATTTAGAGGCGGCATTAGTTGCAAGAACATTGCATAATCAGAGCTAGAGGAAATGACTGGAAATGGGTGACTGGAATAATTACAAGAAGAGGTGAGAGAAATTCATAAAAGAGGTCAGAAATCAACTGTTCCTTTCTCTCATGCTGTCCCATATAGTTTTAAATAACAAAACCTTTGGGGAAAAGATTCTTCTCATTTACTGACAGAACACTGCCTACCAGAACATCTCAGCTGAGGCCTCTGGATGCCTGAGCAATGCTAATAAAATAAATAGTGTGTAATTAGAAAAGTGGTTTTAGAGCCCTCTTATAAAGGAAACCACAAATCACTCCAAGAAAAAAAAATAGCTAAAAGATGCACTCCTGTATTTCTCTTGTTATTAAGTGATTTGCTTTTCAAAAAGCCAGTGAGCTTCTTAACACATCTTTTTAAACAGCTTTTTTATCTGGAGAGAGGAAAAGTAATCAGATTAACCAATCTAGGAGGTATGTTACTCACACAGGATTCTCTTTCCTCATGACACACCCAGATAATTATCAGAAACATTCCTGTTTAATTTAACACTGTCAGTTAGTAAGACTTGTTACTTCAAAGAAAGAGGAAAAAAAAAACAGATAATGAGTGATTTTGTTTGTGGAACTCAGTTTCCAAGATTGACATCTGCCTGTCAATGACTCTGAATTTGGTTTCAGTCACTACCAAATCAGCACTTTAAAAATAATTAAACCAACAAACAGTTGTCAAAAGATATTTGTAAAAGGTTAGTTGTTCCTGAAATAAGAAATTGTAGTTAGGATACTTTAAGTTACCTCCAGAAAACCAGAGAAGGGAAAGATAACAGAGAAACATGAGCCTTTATTAAAGAATAAAGAAATAAATTTATCCTTTGCAGTGCACGACCCAGTATGGCCCACACTGCATGCACCAAAGCAGCCCAGGAATAAGATTTATTTTTAAGCTTCCCCTTGTTTCAAACACTGAGTCAAGGAACTGGGCCAAAAATATGTTGACATACAAGAATTTTGATAAGAAATTCCTGTTCCTGTGGTGGATTTTGACTGATAGGCTGCTCATTCTGCCCATGAAGCATGAATCTGTGGCAAAATCCCCACATATAACCTTGCCAAAAGAACGCAAGAACCACTGGAAATCCAAGTCCACTGGCATGATTATTAGGGATATAGTCTGAGTTTCTGGTTTCCAAAAGGATTAGCTGAGCAATAACCCTCCATCATTAATACAACTTTTGCTTTCTCCTATTTCATCTGTGACATTCATACGGTGCTTCCCCTTTTGGGGGAGTCCTTCTGAACAGCCTTTCCTCGATTCAGAACTCACTAAGGAACCTCCTTCCTTCCACTTCTCAGGAAGTCGCGTCTCTGACTCTCAGTGTGGCCTTGAAAAAAATCAACGCACTATTAAAAGGAAAGAAATAAAAAAAAAAGAAAGGGAAGGGAGGAATCCTGTTCTGAAGTGAAAACTGATGTGAAGGGCCCAGAAAAGTCCTCAGAGGGTTTCCCTAAAATAAGAAAAAAAGCCTGAAAAGCGACAAGAAAATTAAGTTGGGGGAAAATACACACACACACGAATATGCACTAAGACAAAAAAAAAAAAAAAACAACATAGAAGAAACCAGGTTGTTGCAAGTAGTGTTGGGTTCTGTGGTAAGAAACAGCTGTTCAGGTTCTGACATCAGAACACAACCGAGCTACCTAAAAAGCCTTCAGAGGCAGAAAATCTCTATACATTTGAATTGGTTTTGAAAAAAAAAAAAAAAAAAGGCTCAGGGAGGGCTAAGTAATCTGTCCACATGCAAGAGCAAAACTGGCCCTGCAACAGTTCCAAATGCCTTTTTTCATATGAATTTTATCTCCACTCACATGCTCTAGGGCCAAATTAATCAAGTATCAAGAACATACTTCAGGCTTATGGCCTCCCTCATCAATTTTAATTACTTTATTCATATACTTGAAACTAAGCACAATTTTAATTTGATGTCTACATTATTTGTAGATTTAGGCCTGGCCTTGCAGGCCATTTAACCCTGACCTTTCCAGTTGGGTGAGGCAGGCATGCCTATGCAGAACTCTGTGCAGGTACTTTCCTGCTTCTTTTGGATTGGGAAGGTTTGCTGAGAGGCATGAGATAACCAGGTCTAGCCAAAATGTAAATCCAGAGCAAGCTCTGGAGCTGGCTGGTTTTTACCACCCACTATCCTTATCAGGGGGTGTTTGTCTCTTGGAGGCACTGTGACGCCCAAGAGAGTTTGGATATACGCAGTGAAGGATTCTTTGTGGCAGAATGTTTTGGCCCAGTTCCTGAGTTTCCAATCAAGTAAGGAACAAAAACAAATATAGGGGAAAAAAGTGAGATGTTAGAAAGATGATTTTGTTGTGGCAAACAACACCAAGCTACCATCATAGTATTCGCCTTCTTCATCAGCTGTAAGTTGAAAGATAAAAAGAAAAAAGCAAAGTTGTCAGCCCACAAGCAGTACTACCATAAGAACAACTATCCTGGCTCCCTTCCCACTGCACTGGGAATCTTTGACTCTGGAGATTGAACAAGAACACAGAGAAGAGAATGTCTGACTCCTTCTGGGAGTGAAGAGAAAGTATGAAGGAGGGTATTTGCCACTTGCTAAATATTTCATCCTCCTAAGGACTTTCCTGAATATCTATTGTGAAAGCTGCCACCTCGTTCACAAGGAACGTAGCAACAGACGCAGAGTTGGACTCATTCCCAAGCCCACCAGTGACTGCACTTCTTGTATCTGAGCAGCAATGTGAGCACTCAGCATCTCCCCACAGAAATAGTGCCTCCACACATCGTGAAAAGTGAAGCATACCGAGAGCAAAACGGGCTGAAGGACACCCTTTATCTCCTTTGCACATGATCTCTTCTGCTTTAGAAGCCTGGTTTATAGAGGGAAACACGCATGCAAGAAAAAATACTACCCAGTGGCAGAGTGGCACAAGGCACAAAGGATGTTAAAGCATCCAGAAAGGATTTGGGATGGGGAGAGGTATACCAAAATAATCAAAATGCTAAAAAAGATAATGTCAGTTTATGACAGGTCTTGTTCACCTTGCTCTCTCTTCTGTCTTCAGGCACTGGTCCTGCTCTAGCTTTGCTCTGATATAAGC
Organism: Crypturellus soui; assembly: GCA_032275445.1. Classification (NCBI taxonomy): domain Eukaryota; kingdom Metazoa; phylum Chordata; class Aves; order Tinamiformes; family Tinamidae; genus Crypturellus; species Crypturellus soui. The sequence continues at coordinate 661,096 of JAUBNY010000383.1, read as the reverse complement.
AAAGGCAACACAGCCCTAGAAGGCAGCTCACGTCCCCTGTTTGTAAAGCAGCCAGAGGAAACAAGAAGGCAAGGGAAGGCAAGTGTCCTGCTGTTAGGACTTCAGGGCCTCATTCATTGGTTTCACTGAGTCTGCCCACAGGAAATTTAGACATTATTTCTGGCTAAAATATGAAAATAAAAATCCTTTAAAGTTAGGCACCTAAAACAGTGTTTGACTCGCTCTTTGAGACTTTGCTCCCAAAGCAAGATACCAGAGAAAAACCTCAAAAAGCACAAGTGCCCTTTGACTATATCTTCAAAGGATCTTTCCTTTGAAACTCGTGTTTTTCATTCTGTATGGAAATCCAAGAGAAAGATGTGAACAAAGAGTAACATCTCATTTTGGGGTTTGGGGGGATTTTTTTTTTTTTTTTTTTTTGTATATGGAAACCATTCCTGCTGTTTGCAAATTGTATATGAGTGAATTATTTTTTTCTTGAGTGAACTTCTTTTATAGTTATCGGTAGAATAACTTAAGTGTTCTGGTGCACAAAGTATTTGTTGGGGATTCCTTGAAGACCTCTCAGGTCCTATATGATGTTGATACAGTCTTATTTTCTTGAGGAGCACAAACAGTATGGACAAAGATAAGGAAAACACATCACAGTGCTGCTTAGGCACTTGTCTTATCCCTGCCATGCAGTGATAGCTCTATTGAGACAAAAAGGGAACATCACCCTTAGCGAACAACATCGTTAGCCATGCACACTTTATGGAGAATAAATATTTCCTGTTTTCTATTTCCATAGCAATCCTACTCCCTCTTTTCTGTTGACACCCAATCTTAGAATGAGTACCAGGGATATAATACTATTAGGGAAAAAAAAAAGAAAAAAGAAAAAGCTTACTTTCACAGGTGCCTGTCAAATCTAGTGCACAATTTCAAGTGCATAGGAACAAAATATTCAATACTTCAGCTATCTATTTCAGTAAGAAATTTTAAAAAGAACAAGTAATCTCTTTTGTGCTTGTAGGTAGATGTAATTCTTTTAGTTTGCTATTTTTCTATGGAGGGGATTTCTTAAGGTCACTCCTTACGCGCTCATCTGTTTTCTCACTTCTCTGTCTGTCCATCACACTTTGCACTTTCCACAACCACAGTTCACACCACCCCTCTCTGGAAACGGTCTCTAGGTCGCGCCGAAGGACAGCTGAGCTGGGCACCGCTCACCCACGCTGAGGATTACTTAGGCAGGTGCCCCAATGTGATCTAAAGGACAGGTTGACCCACAAGCTTCAAGCAATGAAAAGCCTGAGGCCACCACAGCCTGCAGGATCCGTGATGCCTTTCATGTTTTAGTATAAAATCTTCTCCATGTTTATCCAGAGCTACTCAGAGAGGCCCTTTCCCTCCCGTGCTCCCTTTACTCCTAATCTTGAACAAGGTCAGTGTTTTTAACATTGTTTTCCAAGCACTGAAAGAGAAAAAAAAACGTGAGAGAGTTCGTAGATGCATCACATACCTTCTTCAGGGGCTTCCTCTGCAGGTGGCAGGATGTAAGCAGTGACGGAAAGACAGGAAATAGGAAAAAGAACAGAAAAGATTTAAAATGCTTGGAAGCCTGAAAAAGAAGTCAGGGGATGCATGAAAGGAGGTGGAAAAGAGAGGGATTAGTGAATTAAGCCAAGGAGCAAAGGTATCTGGAGAGGCTGTTGGAAGTTAAAGATGCTGTAAGGTTAAAGGAAGCATGGAGATTAAAGGAGAGAAGGGCTCCAAGTGATCGCTTGGGGTTAATATTTGTTTCTCTTGTTTTGTTCTCTTCTACCAATCCAGGACTCCTGTTCACACACAGAGAAATGTCCATGTGGAGCCACACAGAGGATATCAGAAGTCATGTCACATACCTGGCTCATGAACTTCATTAGGTGTGAAGTGTCATGGAACAAGATGCGATATAGAATAAGAGAATGAGAACGAGAAACCTGTTATTTTCACACTCCATAAAGGCTTTGGAGCCAAAGGTAGAGATAAAAAGGGGCTAGAGGAGGAAAGTTAAGCAGTAAATCTGCTGTAAAATAATTTAATTACATTTGAAATAGCATATAAAGAGAAGTCACGGGAAGGAAAGGAATTCTGTCAGTTGGAACAGGCAGATTTATAATAAAGCTTTTTTGAAAAATAAATATGATCAGCATTATATACACAAAACACAGCTTGCCAGCACAATATCCCAGGATTCACCTTGATTTAAGGATGCACATGAACATAATCAGCACTTTCAGAGCATTCTAAGAACCACTGGATCTGTCATTGGTAGCAGTAGAATTTCATTCACTTGAACTAAACGCAATCTGGTTCATAAACCTTCTGAAATACTTTCTGTAACTCACCTTCATTATCGAGCTAACCTCAAAAAGCTCTTGGTTCTCCTTCTGTAGATCTATGGCTCATGCTGTATTCTTCCTTGAATACAATTTGGAAGTATATCTATGTATCTGTCTATATCTACCACTGTTCTTCACATCCGTTTGCAATGTAGATTTACAAGGCATTATTTTTTAGGAAGAAAGCATTGATTATAAGTCTGTGTAGATCTACATTACATTTCTCTGCTTTTTGACAGAACAAGAACGGATCAGCAATGTGGATTTGAGGGGCAGATTTTGCTTTCCAGTTGTACACACACCACTGTGTTTTTCGAAGCAGGCATAAAAGCAATGCAAAATTTCTGAGATTTATATTCTCCATGTATATTCAATGGGCCAAATTCTGCCTCAAGATTCGAAATGAAGCTCTCACTATAGGTAGAAATGTTCATTCTCATATCAGGGTAGAATTTCACCCCTTCCGCAAAACCACTTTCTGCTGCTCTATTCTTTTACAAAGGTATACATGTTCCCTAAATGGTATTTAGTAACATTTTTTTTGTGCAACAGGGCTTCCTCATTGCACTTTACTGAGGAAAAGAATAGGCATGAAACTAAAAAGATAAAGGCATGCAAGTTACACGCTGTCATTAACAGATCTGTTATCTGGTTCAGATATATGTTGCCTTTAATTCCTAAGCACATTCACCCTGCAGACAGACAGACACTGGGAGTTTAGAAGTTAAGTCACATACCTGGAGGGGGAGCTTCATTTAGTAGGAAGTGTCAAGGGAAAAGGATAGGAAAGGAAGATAAAAGAATTAGAAAATAAGTTACACAGAAAGGGAACACTTCAAACTTGGGTAAGTCTAGACTGAAGGAGTACCACTTGCATATAGGTTATAGGGATAGGACATTAATATTGGTGAAAAGGGACAGGGATGAAGTACAAAGGGAGGGAATGCCATAGAGATGAAGGGAAAGGGGATTTGAATGTTGGTGGATTGCAACAATTTAAATCATGCAAATTGGTCAATTGTGGGCAAATACGATAACAAGGGTGAGCCTTAAGTTTAAAAGGAGACATACCTAGCGAGCAAGTATGAAGGATGTGCAATGTAACCTATCTCCCCTAAACATGTCCTTTTAGGTGTTATAGCATGTACAAAGATATGACATTTACTGCAAGCAAATGCTTTTTTAGATGTACCCATACATTTGCGTCTGAAGTTCCACCATCTAAGCTCCACCACTGGCAAATCTGGATGTTAGCTCAGCAGAACTGTAAATATTGAGGCCTGTATAGGGCCTATCTGCTGCAAAGAAGCACGAAACGCTCAACACTGTATGTTTGTGTTTCCTAGAAGGTGACACTTCAGCTGCAAACAGGAGTTATAGCTGGTTATTATAAGAAGAATAAAATTCAGGCAATTGCAAGAAGAGATTGATTTTTCATGAGATTGAGTTTTCATGACTTTTTCTTCAACATTTTCAAATTCCTGTGTACATAAAGACACAGGAATTTAGAAGTCATACATTTATGCGTTGGTCAGTAGAAAGCAGGAGTGAAGAAAAATAAAGGAATCAAAGCAAGAAACCCAACAGCCACAACTCTGAACTTGTGTTGAAGGACATAAGGACAGCGACGTTAACAAAAAAGAAAGCACATAATTCGACATGGATATGAAATGGCAGGAGAGACCTTCTTCAATATTATTTTTCTTCTAATTTTGTTATATTTACTTCGTCATTATAAACACTTATTTTTGTTATGCTCTGTGTTATAGACAGAGCTATGAGAGCAAGGAAGGCACAGGGAAGCTCCCACCGGGGCCTTACTGTTAATCAAACTGCTGTTAATCAAATTGTAACATGCTGCTGTTTGGCACAAATTTTGACCTCATGTATGTCAAAACTTGAGACAACCACACAGGGCTTTGGGAGACGCATGGATGGTTCACAAAATAGCAAGAAAGCAGCCAGGATGAGAACCATGGTATCAAGGACGCTTAATCTGTGCAAACCAACACATTAACAGTCAACAGAGAAGAAATAAAGCAGTTAGAATAGGGAGAGATGGGTGTGAAGCGAGATGCTGTGAGATTAGGAAGGAGATGAAGAGCACGCAGGTGGATGTTGAAGTGTCATACAAAAACCAATCAGATAGACCTCATCTCACTAGTTTTACCTATGGAAAAAAATTCTGATCTCATCTAACCTAAGAATCTCCCTCTATGGACAACAGAGTGACATAGCTGGGATGAACTGCTGTTGAGATGAGACTTTTAATAAAGGTGTCTGAAATTGCACAGAATAGTTTACACAGACATTTTAGATGACTCTGCAAGTTTGGTTTTGCTTTTCCCAATAATAAACATGAGCATGCTCCCATATGTGGCCTAAGGGCAGCTCCAAGTTTGCTCAGTGGCCACTAATACAGTTTATACATTGAAAGAATCTGATTAACAAACTGTTACTACATTTTTTCATGCAATTGTTAGCTCTTATCCTCATTATTATGCATCACAGAGAGAGGAAAGTATTATTGATGGAAGATGTAAGGAAGTTACAAGTTACAGTTTACCATTATTATGTGTATTTTTATCTTGTTTTCTTCCATCACTTTGAATTCCTGAGTATAATATTAGAGTTACTGCTATCATCTTCAATCAGAAATCACAGTTCTGATTACATTTCAGTGTTTCAAAAATCATGTAAATTTAGCTAAAATTTTGGTTTAAAAAAAAAAAGGAAACTTTTTTCACAGCCACAAGAGGTTGTATAGATATTAATATTTCTAGAACAAGATTATTCACATTTTGCCATGGAATGATCTTTCATTCCAAATTTATATTCTTGCATTAAAAAGTATGTACCTCATATTATTAAAAAAGCCCAAGTTGCAGGAACATTTCTAAAAAGTTTCATTTCAAATGTAACTGTTTTAAAAGTCTAAACTCTTCTCTTATGGAAGGAGTAAAAAAAATAAAAAAGTTGGATCAAAAGTTTTGATAAATTTCAATTTTTTTCTCAACTTCTGTATAATTAATTTTCCTTTTTTTTTTTCATTCAAAATTTTCAATTTTTTTCCCAATTCAGAACATGGGCCAATTGGCTCTACTGCGTTGTGCAGCTGAATTTGCAGCATACAATAACCCTTCCGATTGATGCAGAGGAATTCAGAAGTCACATACCTGGCTCATGGACTTCTTTAAGAGGAAAGTAGCAAGGAAGGAGATGTAAAGAAAGATAAGAGAATTAGAATAGGAAAGAGAGGACGATTTTTTAAAAATACACCTTTTTTTCTTTTTAGACAGGGTGGAGGTGTTAAGAGGGATAAAAACATTAATAAGATTAAAAGAAAAAATAGAGGGCACATACGGATGTGAACTGGAAATCTGGGGAGGTGAAGGAGAGAGTGTTGGGAGATGAACAGCATGGATGAAAAACACATACGTTCATAACAAGTGCTGTTGGTGGCCCTTGGCTGACAAAAAGATTTGCTTGTATTTAAAGCCTACTACCTAGGGGTCTAAATGTGTGAAAAAAATATAATCTACCTGTACTTATTCATGTGCATAGAAATCCCAGCTCCTTTGGAAATCAATGTGCGTGGAGAAGCCAACACTGATTTCTTCAGTGCCCAGGATTTCACCCTGGTGTGCTGGACGGCACACCAGTTTCGGGAAGGCAAATCTGGCCATACCACTGCATGACGGTCTGCAGGATCAAATACCCCTGTGCCAACAGGAGGCGAGAAGGGCAATGATACAGCAGGGTTGGGTTAAGGGCTTGGGGTAAGCATCACCTCCAATTTTGTTAATTGTGCAGACCATCTGGCCAGCTCTTGCCTTTGATGTCCATTATATAAGCAAAAATGTTGTGCCCATTTCTGCATAATGCACATTAACCCGGGGAAATGCCATTATTAAAAAAAAAAAAAAAAAAAAAGTGTACAAATTCTCTGAACTGGCATTTTCTGCAAATCTGCAATCAATCAAAGCAATGATACTCGACTCCATGCTTAGTCCAACAAAAGCTAGACATCGCGGTGTTACTCATCATGTCACATAAAAAAAAATCACTCCACTTCAGTATATATTTCTGCAAAAGCAGATTTCATTCTTATACAATGATCCAGGGGCAGAAGAAGGTAGTGTGCACGACCTGAGAGACATGGCTTGGACATGGGAGCTCAAAACCTAGTCCTGGGCATGTGCCTGACCAGGAATGCATTCAGGAACACTATCCCCTCAGCACCTGGTATCCACACGAATAGTTTGGGTGTAGAAACAGGAGCATCAAGGAAAGCATCAGCAATGCCCAGCCTGTGCCTCGGGGTCTGGGAGATACTTGCTGCCACTGGGGAGACTATCTGGTTGTAATCCCAGCAGCAGCATCAAGTAGCCCGTTTATTTAAAACGGTGTTTAGTGCTTATTGCTCATCATATTGGCTATCTCACAGGGGTATCCAGTACTGTCAAGGGAAGGGGAGAGCAAAGAAGCTGTCAGTAAGCATGCCGAGGATATTGATATCTGTGTATCCTCATCTCTTCACCACCTTGAGGATTTTGGCACATGTTACCACCTTGGACACAGATAGAGGAGTTCACCAGTCACACCACATACCTTCCTTGTGAGCTTTAGGTGGGAAGAGTCACACAGCAAAATGCAAAGAAAGATAAGAGCGTTAGAAAGGTTTACTCAGAACAACCACTTGCTCTTAAAACCTAATGCCTGAGAAAACATTATCCAGATATTAGAATTAATAACGATGTGAGGAGCATTACTGAAAGTGAAGACACAAATGGAAAGGCATGAACGGTTTGACTGAGATATTAATAACATTAAGCTGACTTTAGTTTCCATATCAAATAACATTCATCTCAAACACACACTAGTGCAGCCCTGCATTAAACAAGGAATAGCATGCTGTTTCACAATCCTGATGCTTGCCCAGTCTTAAAATGGGTTTATATACTGAGACCAGCATCTTTTTGGTGGCACATGGCCACATGTAGTACCATGCAACTATGGTTTAGAAAGTCTACTGCGTGAACAAGAGAAAACAAACAAACAAACCTTAGTCATTCGCAAAGCTAAAGCATAAGAATTATCTGCGGTTGCTTTAGGCAATCAAAAATTATCTGTGGTTGCTTTAGGCAATCATGTTTAACCTGAAAAATGGGCATAAGAATATCCCCCAGGTAAATGGGATCAGATTCCTTCTCTGGCTGCAGCAGGACAGATGTATCAGTACATCTGCAGGTTACCTAGAGGCCTGGCCCACTCCACACGGAAGCCCAGGATAAGCTTCCCAAAATAATCTAACACACCTCGGAGTGGAGGTTTTGCAATCTTTACCCTTTCAAGAGGTTTACATTTCCCAACAGTTTCATAGTGCGTTTTTTTTTTTTTTTCCATGCAACAGTTACTATAGAGTATCACCAGGAGGTTAAATGTTGAGACATAACATGGAAGAAGAGAGCAGAACAAACAAAAAGATCAGTGAGCTCTATTCAGCGCTAAATATGACTACTTCTAACTCCTGCTTTCTTTTAGCCACCTTGGACGTGACAGCACAACTCAGCTACCCTGCAAGCCAGGAGTCACATCACATACCTTCCTCATGGGCTTCCTCATGGGCTTCCTTATGGGCTTCTTCATGGGCTTCCTCATGAGATTCCTCATGGGCTTTAGGTGGAAGTGCGGCACCACAGGAGGAATGTGAAGGAACAGGAGGAACGTCACTACAGAGGCCAAGCGCTCCAGGAGGCCAGGGAGCATGGCCGAGGAGGGCAGTTTAACTTGGTCAAGGATGCAGGGAGGGCCAGGACAGGGAGCATTTAGAGGCACACATGGACAGCAAGCAGCTGCACAGTGTGAAGGGGCAAAAACATAACAGCTTGGGGGGAAAACCCTACGTCTGTGGCACCACAACCTGAGCCATGCCATGCAGGCAGGGGAATTTGGCAGGGCAGGAGCATGCCGGAGCCATGGGGACCTGCCACCCTGCTGTGAGGGTAGCACCTCTGCAAGGGCCAAGCTCATCCCTGTGCCTTTGCCTCTGGGGAGAAAGGTGGCAGAGGAAAGGCTAAACCCAAGGTTACAGAAGTGGCGAGTGTCCCGCTCCTGGCATGCCAACCTCGAGCTCCCGAGGCCACCGGCAAGGGGAAGGGGAGGGATTGGGAGGGCCAGGTCACATACCTTCATGGTGGGCTGTGTAGGTGGGAAGCGCCATGGGACAAGACAGCACGATGGAAAACAAGAACAGTTAGAACAAGGGCTGTGAGGTTACAAGAGCCCCGCACTCCCCAGCCAGGGCTGGCGGGGCCAAAAACAGACACAGGGAATAGATGGAGAAACAGAGCAGGAGGTGGAATGGAGATGGACAAACAGGGATGCAGCCAGAAATGTAAATCCTTCGTGAGGGAGAAACCCTGCTGCAGACTGCTCAGGGCCATATGACGAGGTCTTCCTTTATTTTAGGTATGCCCATAAGGAAAGCTGTTCAAAAGTGACCGCAGAGGCAATCACTGCCAGCGATTGCGTCCTGTGGCTCCCCATGCCACAGCGCCAATGCTGCAGTTATCTGCTGCCACCCACTACACACAGTAAGTTCTTCATTCTCTAGTACGTATTAGGTATTCTTATATATCATACCATATATTATATGTACTTATAATATATGCAGTATGCTATATATAATATTACATATTCCCACATATGTACTATATAGCACACAGCTATCCACATACCTTGTCACAAATGGATTTTGATTTTAAAATCAAAATTTGATTAAAATCAAATCTGGGTGCTGATTTTAAAATCCATCCGGTTATTACCCGACAAAGCTACAGAGGAGAAGCCAATTGATGTTTGCTGTCAGTCATAGTAGCCAGACCCCAACTGCTGCCCCGCAGCCATTACACGGGCACAGAGTTAAACATCAACCTGCTGTGGGCTGCGTCAGGGGATGGTATCCGCATTTCCTGGGCTTTTTCCCTGCCTGAAATGGCTGGCCAGAGTGCCGGTGTCCACACGCACACGCCAGGGCATGAGGCACCTCCGGTGCCACCTGCAAGCAGGCACTCGCGCACCAGCGTAGCGTCAGGAGCAGCTTCGGCCAGGTCCCCCAGCTACGTGGGAGAAAGCTGGTGTAAAGCAAAGAAATAATTCCTCTGCCTGCGAGTGCTTTGATAGCCTGTGGGCAAGCTGCCTCCAGAGCTCTTACACGTGCCCTGGCACTCAGTGCCATGTTACAGCAGCAAATATTGCTTTTGTAGAAATGAAATGGAGACACGTGCAGGAAGCAAATGTTGTCATACATGGTGTTATCTGTCACCAAAAAATGTGTATTTCTTCTTGCCTTCTGTTTTCTTCTACCACGTGGAAAAAACGAAGTGCATGTTAGCACTGAGCCCTACAACGAGAAAGAGGGGGGACAGGAAGCTGTTTCACATACCTTCCTCATGAACTTCTTCTGCAGGTGGGAAACATCACGGAGCAAAGGGAAAGGGGAAAGAAAGTTAAAACAAGATATATCTCATTTAAACAACCTGGAGGCCTTCCAGGCTCCCAGGGTCATTGTGATAGATAAGAACACAAAATTATGGAGTTATGGCATAACAGAGAATTAACAACATTCATATGGGCATATTACAGGGTTATAAGTGTTACTGAAACATAAGAATATGGTCACAGGAGAAAAGCATGTAAAAGACTCCTCCATTATTTTACTCTTTTATTAGAGCTGGTTGAGATTTCCCTAAATTTAATCAAAAATCAAATTCTATCAAATGCAGGAAAATTAAGTCTGCAATGCCTTTTTTGTTCTTCTTCTATTTTTCTCCTCAAGCTGCTGAAAGTTTTGAGCCAACATTTATCAAATTCTGAAATTTCAAAAAGAAATGTATCTTTGAATTGCAACAGATGGGTATAAATTCTGCTGTGTTATTTATTATTATTATTATTCCTTTTAAACATCTTTGGCTTTAGGAGAATAAAGGAGGGAAGGATTGACATATTTGTGACAAAAAAGTCAAGCAATTCAGTAGGAAAGTTGAGTGGAAACAAATACAGATTTTATTCCACACATGTACCATCTGTTTATTTTGAAAACTACAACCAGGCCTGGTTTCCCACCAGCTCAATAAGTGACATAATGGAAGTGATTCCCCCAAAACCAGAAGCTATGTCACGTACCTGTTACATGAGCTTCAGGGGGCAAGTGTCATGGAACAAGAAGCAACAGCAAGCAAGAAAATGAAATAGAAAACCATTAGAAACTTGTCATGTAGCGAGCTATGGCCTGGAGAAAAGATGGTTAGAAGATGATGGAAAAAAGTTACATGGAAAGGAGATGGATGACATGAGATGATAGCACAAAGGTCAAGCGATAATGGGAAACCACAGAACGGTACACCTCAGAGGGGATGACCATGCAGATTAAAGAAATGATCACTTGTCTATTAATTTCATATTGATGATGAAATTATTGAAACCTCAGAGAAGGAAGTTAGGTAAGAAAGGAAAAAGCAGAAGGAAGAGATCTTTCTCCTGTTACAGCAGTTTGTCTGTACTGATGACACCCTGTGTTCACTCTTTGCATGTTTGACAAGGCATGAAGAAGCATGGAGCATGAGTAGCACCTGTGCCCACCATGGGTCTGTGTCCAGCTCACCACAACAGGCCCTTCGCACAGGTGAGGTAGGCTCTGCCCTCTGGCAAGAGCAGGCAGGTAACCATGAGAGACTAGAAGTTGCTCCAGTGGCTGGCTCTTGGTTTCACAGGATATATAGCTACTGTATTTCTTTTTTTAAGCCCTTGATCCCACCAGTAGTAACAGCAAGGTGGATACATAAGGAGACCATATCTCAGGACAGGAACTACTTTGAGCAAATCCACTGTTACACCTCTGCTCCCATCACCACTGACAGGAATTGCTGGTTGCAGCAATTTGGGAGAATAGTGGAAAATAAAAAACAGGCCTGTACAAAACCCCTAAGATTGAAATTTCTGCAAAAAGAGAAAGTCTTTCTCATTCCAAGCTGGTCTCACACCCTCCAAGTTCAAATATCTTCACCTCCCTAAAAAGGAGGTGAGCTTTCTCCTGAGCAATTACTAGAAGCTGTCTTGTACATTATAATCCCATCTTGAGAGGAAGCAAAACCACCATGGACATCAGACCAGATCTGGAGCTTGTTACTCTTCCAGGAGTTTCCCCCTATGATGCCTCAGGAAAATGAGACACAACAGCTTACAGCTGCACCTGCCTGACCTAAAGCCAACATGTCAAAAGCACCCAACCAACATGAGTGCCACCACCATCTGGAGCACAACCCCCAGAGCTTCCCTCCTGGCAGCCACAAGAGGTGAAACAACTTGGGCAAAAACACTGAGGGATGGCAAGGGCTGCACATACTCCATCTTTTCAAGTCTTCTATATGTCTATAGAAGCTTGTCAAATCACCTTTTGCCAGCTAAAGTTGAACTAAAACACTTAACCTTTGCTATTCAAGTCGCTTTCTTGCCTTTCCCACCTATCTTAGCAGAACATCTGGTGTTCTGCAGGGGCTGGACAAGCTCTCTTTTCAGTTGCAAAATGCTGAGAGAGAACTCTGGGCGGGGGGGGAAGTGAGGCAGGGAAATATCAATCACATGAGTGGAAAGTACTCTACTGGGCTCTTCATAGGTTTCTACTGATTTTTAATCTTTATTTTCCAGATGCTGCTCTGTGTGTATGTGTGTGGGGGGAGATGATCCATTGCCCTCCAATCAGGTTTTGACTAGGGGTAAAAATAAATAAACAAATAAAAAGGCAACAAGCAGGAATTCTAGCAGACTACTTTTATAACTACAACAAACCTCCTCATGAAAAGCTTTTTCCCTAGACAAGCCCCTCTTCAAACAGGTGTTTTACCAAAATGGTAATTTCAAGATTTCTCCTATATGTTGCATGGGGTCTGCCTCAGTCCCAGATTCAAGAGGCCCCGAATTCGGACATCTTTAACCTCTTGCTTTAGCTATGATCTTTATAACCATTCCTAGTCTCTACTATGGTGAACCAAACACTGTGTTTCACCAGAACGGGAAAGCTCTGGACATCATGACCACGTTTAGCTGGTTTTATAGTCTGGACCAATTTACTGATCAAGTGTTTTAGCTCACCTTTAGTGGCAAGTGCCAAAGAGAAGGGTGAAATACATACAGACAAAGAAAAGATAGAATCAACAGTCAGAGAAAGATGAATTACATTCCAAGTTTTTGTTACCTTCTTCTTCATATTCCTCTGCATTGAAATAAGAGAAAAAAAAAAAAAGGGAAGCAGACAAATCAACCATAAGCCTTAGCATCAAGCACAGACCACAACAGGCAACACGTCAGCAGGACGCAACCCACAGGGAAGAGCCCGTCAGGGGCACCAGGAGACATGACAAGATGCCCTCGAGGAGGCCACTTCCAGAACAGCAAAAGAAAAAAAAAAAAAAATCAAATAACGTGGCTTTGAGAAATAAAGAGGACTTATCCAAGGAGAGGGACACTGAAGCAAGAGGGCCTTATTTCATCAAATTTTATCTTGGACAATGGGAACCCAGGTTTACATGTGCTTTAGATGCACAAATGTAACAGAGAGCTTTTGAATATAAGGGAAAAAAAAATCAAAGAAAAATATTGTTATATGCATTGCTTATTTATATATATATACATACTATGGGTATAGTATATATTGTATAATATATGTTTGCTCTATACACGTTTGCTCTGTACACAAAACTCTTAAATTGCCAGCAGATGGCAGTATCCCTTATGAAAAAAAAAAAAAAAAAAAAAAGTAGTAGGCACCAAAAAGACTCAAGTGCCAGCAGGCATGGCCCAGCGGCAGCCCATCCATCCCCGTGTACTGTGCCTGGCCACGGCACTTAACTCAGCTAAAGCACCACAAGGAATATAAAAGCACCAGAAGCTGGTGGCAGCCAGGCTGATGGACACGCAAGAAAGCACATAGGTTCATATCTGCTGGGAAGAAGGAAAAAAAAATAAAGCCACTGAATACTACAGGCTTGCACTGAAGCAATGAGAGAGAGATTTACACTTACCCTCCTCTCCGTGCTCCCTGTGAGAAAGGGGAAAAAAAAGGATGTTGAAAGGTAAATATTTTTCTGCGCTGTATTACCATGAAGCGTGAAACCTTGTATTGAAGTGACCTAACGCATCCTTACTTAAAATCTATGTTGTACCTTCTTTCCCCCATTATCCTTTCTATTTGCTTTCAGATGAGTAAACTAACTGCTTTTCAGGGTTGTTTCCTAAATACTGTTCTGCAAAATGGACTTGTGCACGCTCATGGCCTCTTCTTCCTGTCTGTGATGCCCATGGTCCCAATATTGCTCTAAATCTGCTGTCCACTTCACCTAAGAAACTCTGGACCTATATAGATGGATGTATAAAAGAATGGTGCCATTCAGTTTGGTCATATTACCCTGAATCTATTAAATCAGGCAGAAAACTGCTCCTACACCCAGTGTTTTATTCAGTCTCTTTAGGTGTAGTGGCACAGCTATCCAGGACAGGTGAAGTGTCCTCAAAGTGTCTGGAGGACTCAGAGTTGGAAGGGGACAGTGTTGGGTGAACTGTGATATATCCTTTGATACCCAGAGACAAGAAGCTCTTTCCATGCCCTCCCCTGGGGGTTTCAGACCAGGCACCGAGTGCCCAGGGCTTCCAGCCTTGCCCCCACTTGGGGAAGCCCTCTCGACTGTGTGGAGCTGAGCTGAACAGATGAACTTGCAGGCAGGTTTCTCTCTACTTACACTTCCTCGGTATCAGACATGTTGGCAGGGAGTTTCTAGACAAAAGATGAAAAGGGAGAGAAAAAAAAAAGTGTTATTAGTGAGAGTGTCTTCTAAAAAATCCAAAGGCAGAAGCAGATGGGTTGACATTTGAAGACAAGAAAAGCAAGGCATCTGATTCCATACAGCACCAGCCAATCCCCCACCAACGCTGCCATTTTCGGAGCAAGCCGGACCTTGGCCAGCCAGGTCAAGTGAGAAGGAGAGGGGAAAGGAAAGAAACGTCTGGAAAGAGAAGCCCCATCAATGCAGCCTCCTAGCACGGATGCACTCGGGAGGTGAAAAGTTCAAATCTGGACTTGGCTTTAAGTTAGAAAGACTCCCAACATTCACCGATACCAGAGCAGCCCAAAGTGTCCTCTCACACCCGTTTGACATTTGCATTGCTCCAAGACCAGAGATTTTTTTTTTTTTTTTGGCTAGAGAGAGGACACTGTCTCCAAAGCATTAGTCAGAGCTAGTAAAATAACTGGAAAAAAAGTAGATATAAGCAGGAAGCTGTCACACAGGCATCTTTAGGTAATAGTGTTTGGATTATACAGCATATTAGTGAATAAGCAATAACTCAATTAGTTTGGGATGAAAACTGACCAAATACATGATTAGACAGCCCACATTAATATACCAGTTGTATTTATTGCAACAAATCCTTGCACCATATGGCAGAAACAAATTCATCAGAGACACTTATTTTGCTTGCCCTTTTGTGCCATCTGAGTCACAGACTAAGCACAAGCCAATGGCCCCAGAGAGTCAGAGAAGAAGGAATACAACCCTGAAATAAATGTCAAAGGCTGGACAGGGCAATTCTGCCAGTCTTTTCCAGGACCCAGATACATCAGAGCCTCAGCTGGAGGAGGACAGAGAAGCTCTGATAACTGAAGAGCACTGTGTAATTTGCAGCACAGAGGTGGGTTTTGGTGCCATGATTTGCTAACAAGAGATGGTAAGAGAAATCTTGAACTGGGAAAGCATCATCTTTGAGCTGCCAGTGTCACCCTGCAGTAGAATTTTATTACAGCAACTGAAAAACACTGACTTTGAAAAGCACTAGCTGCT
Source organism: Crypturellus soui (assembly GCA_032275445.1). NCBI lineage: Eukaryota > Metazoa > Chordata > Aves > Tinamiformes > Tinamidae > Crypturellus > Crypturellus soui. The sequence continues at coordinate 645,837 of JAUBNY010000383.1, read as the reverse complement.
CTGCGGCAAGAAGAGAGGGGGTGGGGAAGGGCCCCCTGAAATACCCTTTAGATCAGCAATGGTTCTTAAATTAGTAAAGCAGGCTCCTCCTCACTGGGAAACCCAAACCATGACTTTTGCAAGTTCGTTACTCAGCTGATATATGAGAGATGTCTTGAAGGAGCAGGTGGGCTGATACGGGTTCAAAAGGAACAACTGCGGCTCAGCAGCTTTCTATTTCAGAGGAATACAGTAATCCTGCGGGCTCCAAGCATCCCCTATAAATGTCCCTCTCTCCATTCCCAAGCAGCGATCCTGGACACCACATGTAAACACCAAAAGGATTCAAAACCTCTGTATCCTAAGCAGTGATAAACATTTTTTGTTCCATTTTCTCATTCATCCTCTTCTCCCTTTTCCAGTGCCTTAAAGGTAGTGTCAGCAGGGCAAGCAGCAGGAGGGGAGTTGGATCTGCTGCAGGAACACATGTTCCCTCCATACATCCCCAAGTCTACAGCTCTATTGTCACCCCCATCTTTGGGGAAACACCAAGGAAACCTGAGTCAGCATGTTACAAAAAACAAACAAGAAGGCCAGAATTTCTAACACCATGAGACCCACAACCCGGAGGGGGTCCTGGATCCGAGGTTACAGAAAATAATATAAGTACAGTAACAGAACCTGGGCAGAGACATGCCAGACTAGAGAAAGACAGCTGCAAAAATTCCACAGCTGGAATTTTTGACAAAGGGGAACAAAAAAATATATAAAATAAAAGAAAGCAAGCAGACTTCTGCCTTTCAAGCTATCTCTGGGGCAAACGTTGGGCCAAGTTTACTTGTTTACTTGTTACAAGTTTACTCTGTCAGGACAACCTGGCAAGTGCTATAGCTGGCTACCACTGCGCTTGCTGCTCACCCTGAAAAGTAAAAAAGGTCTCACCTAAAAAAGAGCAAAGTGAATGTCCACACTGCTATACCCAAAACCTCAGCTGGTCCCAGTGGGCAAATGCAAACACCAGAGAAATGCAAAGATCATAGGTAAAGACGATAAAGGCCGCTGGATAGCTCTTTGAGCAACAAAAATCTCTCCAGCTCCCAGCACCAACCACGTAGGTAATTGTCATTAAAGCAACAAAGAGAATGAAACCTTATTTACGCCCAGAGGGCGATGAAGAAAGCAGTTCACAAAGAGCAATATTTTTTGCAGTCAGGATAAAGTTCACTGAAGTCAATGGAAAGACTCCAGCTGGCTCTGGAATACACTTTGGTGGAAAGAACATTACACAGCAAATGCAGCCCACGATTAAGGCTGCTAGTGCCTTCAGGCAATAACTGCGTTTTGGTTGTGCAGTGGCAGAAAACGGGACCTGCTCTTGACTGAGATCTGAGGATGTAGTAAAAGCAATTAGATAATAGCGCCCACCATCTGGAAGGAAATCAAAATGGATAGAAAAGCTTTGCCAGTCAGTGCCTCCTGCTTCCTCCTATCCTTCAAACTGAAAGCTAAAGCTATTTTCTGTATTTCATTCAAGCTTAAATCCCCCAAATGTTTCTTTTCCAATTTGCTTAAATTCTTCAGACACAAATGCTTTTACATTTAGAAATTAAGTTCTCAGATACTCTCATACCCTTCCCACTTCAATGGCATAGGAATACAGTGCATTGATTTTATTGCTTGCCCCTCTGGAAGACAGAGGGTCAGCCTGAAAGATAAATGCCCCATTACTCCTCAAATTCAAGAGGATGGGGTAGTCTGCAACCATGCCAAGTATATTATTGGCTCATCCCATCTCACTCAGAACTCTGTGTCCCTTTCGGCCTCCAACCGTCCTGTTCTTGGCTTAAGGAGCACAGTCATCACATCCCAAGAAGCATCTTAACAGCTGAGAATGCCTCCATCTGCCAGCTGAGAGGAGGAATTCGCCACCCGCACCTCGGAGGCCATCCCTGGAAATAACCCGCCCGCCAGGCACGTCCCCGCTGGGTGAAGCGCTGCCTGCCATACAAGGGATGCGAGGTAGCCAGAGCTGCCGAAAGAGAGAAGGAAGAAAGCGGACATCAGACACAGACATCAGCAGCAAGGGCTACCAGGATGGGTGTGATCTACCAAGGAACCGCCAGCTACGCATCCCCAGCAGGAGCCAACCTGACCCATCTGATAACATTCTATATGTATTTATCCAGCCCTTCTTCCTCCCTCCCCTAGGTTTCTCCCTTGATTTCTGAAGCCTTCACTAGTTTCAGATTAACACTGAATTACCCATTGACTCCTCTCCATGTCCCACTGCACACACACATGGTTTCCTCCTCACTCTTCTTTCTTTGGGAAAGAGAAATTTTCCGTGACCACGCTCCTCTTTCGCAGTTCTCACTGCGGCTCCCATATCCAGCAGTCCTGGAGGCTGTGGAGACCTCCCTGAGGAGCACCGCTGCTGGCACACCATTCATCCGGCCTTAGCCATCCCTTTGCCTGCTGACACCGCAACCATTTACCTCATGCCATTACTGGGAATTTTTCTTCGTGTTACACACGCCTCCTTTGCCCCTGGAGAAGTCACTTCCCTTGCAAGCCTGAGCTCTCAACTTTAGAGAAGCCTCTGCCCAGCACCAGTCCTCACACATTCCCTCAAGATCGGAGCATCTGGATCTCCACAGGTGACATGAGCCTTGAGCAACACCAAGCAAAGTCCCCGACAAGACAGGAAGAAAAAGTGCCTTTTCCTCAGCCAGGAGGCTCAGCGCTTTGCACAAGCCCAGGCCCAGGCCCAGCCACCAGCAACCCTCCCCAACACCTCCCCACCTGAGCTCCACAACGCCCCTCGGAGAGCTTGGCTCACCTGGGAGGAGGAAGAGAGGGGCCAAGCTCCCTGTCAAAGGCCGTGAGCTGGGGATCTGCAGGCGCCCCAAGGTGATGCCGCTCTCAAGTTATAGTGACGTTCGATCGGCTGAAGGAGCCGATTGGCCCCGCCGGCCCCCAGGCGGGCAGGGAAGGGAAGGGAGAGCACATGGGCAGGGGGGGAGAGGAGGAAGGGAAGGGAATAAAAGGTCACACCATGTATAGGAGCAGCTGGAGGAATCGCACAGATTACACTAAGATGGGAGGGACATGTTTGGAGAAAAAACTCCAAGGCTTGCCTTTCTATATTTACAACTGCAGCCGGCAAGCCAAGCTTAAGGAGGGGTATCTGAGGCAAAGGCACAGGAGCCTCTTGGGACAGAACTGAAATGTGGGGCCCACAGAGGTCCTTGATGTGTGGTATCTACTTAAAGCACGGTGACGGCCTACTGGCTTTGCAGTCTCAGAGCGATTCCCCAGCTCTCCCAGCCAGGCAGTGGCTCTTACTGAGGGCACTGCTCCTGCAAAGAGCTCAGGGACCTGCTGCTCTGAAGCGATCAGAGCCACGAGGTGCATAGGAAATCAGAAGCACGGTGTGGGCACGCACAGGGGTAGATGCGCCCACCTTGCTAAGGAGAATGGGGCGCAACCACATGCCCAGACTCCAGAAGACCCCCAACAAGAAGCCACAGCACAGCACAGGGAGCGAGGTTCCAGGACCACTTCTTCCACCCCCTGCCCCATCACAGTCTTTAGCACACAAAGAAAGTGTTACCTAAGCAAGGTCTCCTCAGAAGGGCCCTGCAGTTGCCGCCAGTCCTTGGGCATGTAGGAAACGCTACCAGTGGTGGCTAGCGGAGGTTTTGCTGCCCGAGCACTGACAGCAGTTGCAGGGCTTTGCCAGTAGAGGTTTTCCCTGTCCCATGCAATCCTTGGGAGCAAGGTTTCCATTTCACTAAGGCTTGCGGGCCCGCTATGAGCCCCCCCTTCAGCTGCGTCTCCCCTTGGCAGGGATCCCCTGCAATGCAGAACATGCCCACCGGTGTGCCTGGCAGCTCCAGCACCCCCTTTCTCCCAGCCTGTAAGAGCAGAGAAAACCTTTAGGAGCTGCAGGGCAGGCGGTATTTTTGGCGCGTGTCACACATCAGTTCCTGCCCACTCTTTCCCTGCCGTTTGGAGGGAAGGGTCCCAAACCAAAGATGTAGAACCAAGCGTGGAGAGCCACGGAGTGCAGCGCTGCAACCTCCAGCCGTCGCTCAGCATCCATCAGGTAACACGCGAGAGCTCAAACCTCTTTTGAAGCCTGTGCTCCTCAGCTGTCTCACGGCTCACCCCCACCCCTCACTCCTGCACGTCAGCTGCGGCAACTGCTTTACTTACTGGGTGTGGGAGGATGGTGCAAAGGAGCTTGCACCTCTCCTCAGAGCCGCAGGAGGAACTGGGTGGAGGAGCAGGGGAGGGGAGATCCCACGCAGCTGAGGGGAGCAACTCGGGCATGGGCATGCACTGCAGGAGCAGGTAGCACAGAACCGAAAGCACAAATGCAGCTCGTGCACTGCGTTTTCAGCATTGTTAAGCATTTTTGCCTTTCCCTGGGTCATTCCTAGGAGGCGCTCCACCAGCCGGGCACATTGCCAAGAAATACCCTTAGCCCAAACCCAAAACGGCAGCAGGGCAGGGAGGCAGGGGAGGGGAAGCCCCCAGCTGCATCGCCTTTTATGTCAGCAGCAGGGCCCTCTAGGACAAGTGCTCTCAACCACGCTCCTTTGCGTGCCTGTCTGTTATAGACTGGCCGTGGCCTGACATGGTCCCTTAATGCTGGCTCCCATGAAGAGCCCCACAAAGGACAAAATGGGACAGCACCTTCCTGCAGCTGCCATGAGCTGCTCAGGCCAACCCAGCGCGGGAAGAGGAGGGAGAAAAACGAGCGACGTGGTTAAAAGGAAAGGGTGAGCATGTGCGTGTGCATAACACTTGGCTTTATCAGAGGGCAGTTTTTAGCAGACGTCAAGTTGGCTGGCTCTGTTACTCCCATCTGGCCCATTTGCCTCCAGCCCATTGGCAGGAGCAGAGTGAGCATCTTGTGGGACTGCAGAAGCCTTTGACTGGTCCTGCCTGTACACCAGCTGGGAGGAAGCAAACACCACACTAGGCGGTCTTGCATCATTCCGACTGTCCCCAGCCAACAGGGCAAACGTGATGTTGACATTGGCAATGTGGGGGACAGATAACCAGATGTTTCTACCTGCTACAGCTCATGGCTTTGTACTGTGCTGCTGGGTTCAGCCATCCGGTCTCAGCACCTTGCTTTGCACTGCACAGCTCCATGGTCAGTCCCAGGGATGGAGCAGTATCCCAGGGATGGAGTTCAGTAAACTCCACTGTCTTGAATGGAAAAACAGATTAAATATTGCATCCCTTTAATTCCCACATGCATACCTCTGTGCTCACCTCTGTTTCCGTGATGGACATACTGGGAAAGTGTTCTGTCTGTTCTGTGCACCATCTTCCCCACCTCCTCCCACGTGTGGCCTATATACTTAACAGGTCACCTGCCATCTTCAAGGGTTGTCCGTGCAGACGGTGCATTGGCTCTGCTGGGAATGTGCATATTCACATGACACTGTGTGTCAAGACTGTTCATAGCTGTGCATGATGTTTCCAGCCTCAGCATGGTCTGGTCCCCTCTTCATATATGATTGCAGGGATATCTGTGTCATCCCTCTGAAAAGTGCCTTATTCAATCCAGGAGATCTGTTATCATCTCATTCACAACACTACCACAACCGAGGCTTATTTCTACTGCCCATTGTATGCTTTGCCTTTTCTTCCCTTTGTAGCTTTCTTCAGCTTTGGCACATAACTATAATTCTCTCGAATATTTGCTTCAAGCCTTAGCCATGTGCTCCATGCTTCTTACACGTACCATATGTCTAATCCTTACTTCAGCTTCTCATGTTGTACACCATTTTCATTCACAACCTGCAACATTTTCTGCCAGTTTTGTGTCTGTTTGTGGCAGACCCTCCTGCTCTAGGATGTGTTTTGTGGTGTCTTGATACCATCTCCTCTCATTATGTGAGCAGCTCCCTTTATGCTGAGCTGCCCACAATGCATCCACATCAACCCATAGAAGGGGTAACCAGCTACCAACACCTTGAGTTTCCTGCTTATTGCACGTGCCAAGCAATGGAAAGATGATAGCTTATGGGTAGTCACAGCCTCAAGAGCTACAGGAATTTATTAGGTTGAGGGTAGAGTGAGGACCTGTCTTTGGAAAACCCCTCTTGCAGCAACGTAATGAGGAGAGAGCACTAAGACAAAACAGAAGCGTGCGTGCCGATCACATGCATGAACCAGAGGCTCAAACTCAATTAAGTCCTTTTCTGTGCTGATATCAAACCAGAAGTCTGTCACGCTTTTCCAGTAACAACATATTCACCTGGCAGGAAAAAAAAAAAAAAAAAAAAACGAGTGTTCCCCTTTGAAGGGGAGCTAGGGCCTGGGACAGACACTTGGAGAAATTACCTCTAGTTAGCCTACTCGACTATCACATTTCTGTCCAGTAGGTAGGAGTGCCCAGCCTGGTTATTTGAGACAGTCCCCAAGGACTGTACGACACAGTGGGCTTGTTGCATGGGAGCTGTAATCAGCCTTCTCGTGTTTGCTGGCTGCTGAGTGACCCATCAAAGCAGCCCAGTGAGCTCAGGGAAAGGTCAGAGCAGTTTGAAGTACAGCTCCCTAGAGATGTGCAGAGGGTTGTCCAGAAAATTTTACAAATTGTGGAAAGATGCTCACCTCTGCCCCACAGCCAGGTGCTCTGGGTTTTATACCACACTGCTATATGGCCACTGTGCACAAGAATCAGTGCCAGGATGTCCATGGGTCACTGGCTTGCACGGCTGGATGCTCAGCCAGTTAGATGGAAAAGCACTGCAAAAAGCACATTGAAAAAATATCTCTCTTCAGCCCTGGAAGCCCCATATCTTACTGTTGTAAGCAGTTGTACAGCTTCATATTAATTAAAAGCTAAAGAGTTTTTACTTACAAACAGCTACATCCTTTATAAAACAGATGCTTTTTTTTAATAGTCTAGTATCACATAAGCAAGATTAACTTCCAAAATGAAATGGCACCTTTCAGTTATTCGCTGACTACTCAGCCTGAGCAAACCAATGCAATACTGAAGCAATCCTGCTTGAGATCCTGTGTCACCCTAAATTATCCTGCGATTCTGCACATACATCTTTGTGCTACAGCTACAAAGCAATTTTCAATGAAACAGCCTTCTCTGAAAACATGCACGCTATCCAAAATGAAATTGTTTGCAAGGGAACTGTGCTTTACACAAGTTGCTCCATGGTTTACCGTCTCGACATTTATTCCCTCACTGTCCTTTCCAGTCCTACGCTTTCAAAACAAAAAGGCTTTTTTTCTCTTGCACGATAAAGGTATTCTGGTTTTGGCATGTTCATCCACTTATACAAACAGCACTGAAACAAACATTTTTGTGGATAATTTCGAGGCGTTTTATCATACTGACTGGCAAAGGGGAAGGATATTTGTTTTATGGGTACGTGACACTTTCAATTTTAAACTTATCCTGATTGAAGGCAGGAGAAAGTGGGAATTGCAAAAATAATATGGGGAGGAAAACCAAACTCTCAGCCAGCTCTCTTCCTTTCTTCTCTTCATCCCACCTCAGGGAGAGGGTTTCTGCAGCAGGCTTTGATCAGCAATTCAAGGTTAAAGTAGGTGTCCTATGCTTGCTCTTTCCAATTTAATTGAAGCAGTGGTGAATAGAAAGGCAGATTAGACAGCAACTAAATAAGTACCTGCAGAGGCAGAAAGGAGAGAATATACATAATCAATTATTCTGCGCTCCTGGATAAAAATCCAGCAACCAGTTGTATGCAGTTGGTCTAACAGTGATCAGAGTAGCCCTAAACTTTAATATCTATTGATCTCTTCCAAGTGCTGGGAGGCAGATGTCATTTTATTAGTGACAAGGGAATTTGGAAAAAAACAGAACACAGCTCACAAACGGGGTGAGCAAAGAGCACGTTTCCCCCTGCTCCCCTGCTGCTCTCAATTGGCACTGGGGCTCCAGTTGCTTGGGTCCATTTCTGCAGGATGAGTTGTGCAAAGCAAAAGTGAAGAAGGAGGCAAAGCTGAAGCTGGAGATCTGACCAGCAGCTTCTAAGAGCTCTTGGATACCTTTGTTTCCTTGACCCATTAGACTGTAGCATTCAGGAAAGCACGAGGATTAGGACAGCAGCAGCAGAGTTGAAGATTTCAGAACAAAGTTCATGCAGAAACCGAGTATTGCATAAAACAGGGTGAATAAATATTTGCAAGGTACAGGTTCACCAGCCTGAATCCTGGAGGATGCTTGGGGAACCTCAGAGTGCCTGATGCCTTCCCCCAACAGCAACTCCACAACGTGTTGCAGATCTAGGTTTACAAAGATGAGAATAAAAGGGGAAACCTGGCAACAGGCTACCTGTGGTCAAATCAGCCACACAAGCCTGCATCCATCTTCCTTGCACCTCTGTTCTCCCTCCTGCACCTGGAAGGAGAGAATAACTCCTCCAAGGAGGGCTCTTCTCCTGCATGAAACTCAGTCACTAGGAGAAACTGCCCCCATCAGGTTGCCCTCCCAGTGTGTAAGAGCAGATTCTATGTGACAACATAAGAAACAGTCACTTACTCTGCACTAGAAGCAAACATAAAGCAAACTTATGCATCATTCATGCCCTGCACAGTGGGACTATACTGATTAGGCTGCTTTAGTTTCAGCAGCAATAGTGACTGACATTTAAGTGGAAAGTGGCCCAGGGCATTTTACAACTCTCTTGAAATTGTCTAATTCATAACGATCTTCTCTAAGCTTCCTATAGGGTTGACTCTGGCCATCCTTGTCTCATGGTCTCCAATCCAGCAAGGTTTTCAGCATTAGAGAAACACAATATAGTGTTCCTAACAATGGTGACAGTTTTGAGGTCTTACAGGAGAGGAGAGGAAAAAAAAAAAAAAAAAAAAAAGCAGAGAGAGAGGGAGAAATTCAGTTGCCTTAAAGAATTCATATGAAGGATTGTGAACCTACCCCAAATCCTTCCGTAGGTGGCTGCTTCTGTGAGGACCAATATGTCCCACAAGCGTGATCTCAACATTCACCAGGGAGGCAGAAGAGAAGTTGAATGGGGAGTGACATTGGGCAGGGGAAAAACCCAGCCTGGTTATATCTTTCGCAGAGCTGTGTGCTACGCAGGGCAGCTGCTCTAGAGCCTGAGTGGTAATTCAGGGCCGGGCTCTCTCCCATTTCTCAGTGTCTTTGCAGCAGAAAGGAGTTGGAAAGCTACTGAAGCTTGGCTGGTTGCCTCCCAGTGAAACTGTCTACCAACATAGCTTTGCTACCCATCTCCTTCCTCTCCCCCTGCTTTCAGAAATGTCTTGCCAGATGCTGCCATGTCCCAGTAACAACATGTTGTTCTCGGGGACTCCAGGCAGCTGAAAAGGGGGACCAGCTCCTGCACTGGTGGCACCAGGACGACACAGCACTGGCACCTCCACCAGTTAGCTCCCCTCTTGCCTGCAGCACAATCCGAACTGAGTTTGCGATATGAAAGGAGTCAAGATCTTCCTTCATTTTCATGGCCCCTCCAGTGGAAGGGGAAAATCGTAGGTGACACAACATCGGAGCAAAGAGAAAGTACAATATATTCATAAACCAGCACAATTTAAAAAAAATCAAATAATATTAGTGGTACAGACTAGGCTACACAGAGCCGTATGGATGTGTAACTGAGGAGCTTCTCCTGTGACAGCCATTGTCACTCACAGGTGAATTTTCTTCTGTCCCAGACTGCGTTATGTGAGCTGCAGAACACGCAGCTAGAAGGACTAGCTTATCATGACCAAATCAAGTAAAGCTTAGAAGAGTTTTCTTTTCTAAGCTCTTGATAGAATCCAAAAAATATCAGAAAAAAAAGGAGGATGGGACCTCCTTGGAGGACCAAATGCTGGCATTTGGTCACATTAGGGGGTGTTTCCTTTTCAAACATGTGACAATGTGGCGGCCTGGGACTGGGTAATCTCCTGCATCTCAGTTTTGGTGGGAAAATAAAGACAATCCCACCCCTACTGTGTCATAAAAAAAAAAAAAAAAAGGTTAAGGATATCAGAGCAAAGATCCCTGACTCTGAGATAGCTCCAGCTACATCAGGATGTTTGGCCACCCCAGGCTGGAGATGGACACAAGAACGGTGAAGGGGCATGCATCTGTCAACCTTTGGAAACATAGCCTGGTCAGAAGAGACTGTCACTTACTGACCAACTAATACCTAGCACTTTGTGCAAAAGCGGCTGGTTCAAAAGGGACTTTTACTGAATGCTGCCACCGAGAATACCATTGTGTTCTTTGCTGCTCTGATAATTAGCGTCAGGAGTCAGGTCAGGACACTGATGAGTATACTTTACTCCTTTCATCCAAGGCAGAGTGACTGCCAGTCAGATTTGGCATGCGTCAGTGCATAGGGTGAATGAGCAACAAAGCTTAGATGATGGGTAGCATTGGATAAAAGGAAGGAATTAACCTTCAGAGTTGGCTTCCTGGCATAGCTCACCAGCACTATCGCACTTTAAACCCAGGTGGAACAGACCATGCTGAATGCAGATCTAAAGGGGACCCCTGAAGAAATTGTCCTTGTATACCCCCCATCTACCCATGAGTGTGTTTAACCTACCAGCTGCTTTGACAGTCACATTAAAAACTCCTGAAAGGCTGCAAAAAAAAAAAAAAAAAAAAAAACAAAGCCCAAACTCGGGGAGGCAGGGAAGAAAATCTCAGCTTGAAAAGAGGAGATGAAAAGCCAAGGCCCAGCAGGTAGCAGATGACTGGGCAGACCTCAGGCAGCTCCCACCTGCAGGCAGGCAAAAGTCTGCTCTCAGCCAGCCCCAGGAGCAAGCCGCATTCGTCAGGAAGAAGCTGTTTACTGGTGCTGTTATAGAACTTGTGGTTAATTCAACTAATAGGAGTGACAAGGAAACTGCCCAGATCACTGCAAAGTAAAAAGGCAGAGGACCGTACAGGCCACCTCCCCTGCTGTCCTGCCTTTGCCTTTTTGCTCTGCTTCACCATGGCCCCTGCCTCTCCTTGGCATGACAGCTGTGCTTACTAGCTAATCCAAGCACTCTCAGCCTTCGAGCAAAACAGAAATCAAACTGCTCACAAACACCCAGTGCAAACTCACTGCCCAAATCAATAAACTACAAATTCCCTCTCTCTGCTCACAGCGCAACATTTCCATGCTCCAGCACAGTGGTCACACCAGACCTTGCACCTTAAGCACAGCACATCCCACACAAGGAACAAGAAGGGATACAGTCAGAAGTGAAGCTGTTCCACACCAGGGATGGGAATGGTCACAGCACAGACACAAAATTGTGTTTTGCAATCCTAAATTTTGCAAAGCAGCAACTCTGACCAGTAAACTTGAAAATCCTCCAGTTGGCTTCACTGCCAGGAGTAGCTCTGCTAGAGGCTTTCTCCTGGCAACAGGTCACCATCCTCTACCTTTCACCTTGCCAGGAGTTTAGATGCCAAACCTTCCAAAGTCAAATCTGGGAGCACGCGATGGTGTTACTTGATAGCCTATCTTCACATTAATTTTAGCTGACGGAACTTTTCATGCTTTCAGAATTAAGCTGGCCGCTTTACTTCTTTTTCTTTTTGAGAAAGTTCTTGTACTCATTGGCTACTGTAAATAGTTGTTTTTCCATATGATGTTTTGAACTTACCTGCAGGGCTCTAAAATCATATGAACCTGAAATGGTCTTGAAGGAACGATGACCTGTTAATTCTGTAAACTGAACCAATTAATTCGATGCACCCAACATGCAAATGATTGCAGATGGAAACAAGTTACACGTCAGTAAGTACTACATTTCATCTTTCTTTAGCTACTAGTGATTCCTATTTTTTGCTATAGACTGATGCTCCACCATGCAGATATTTGCTTCAGGGCGTGCCCCATTCATTTTAGCTACCTCGGCTGCAGTGTAGGCCGTAGTTCCATCGTTCCTGAGGAATGGCAGATATGTGGATAATTCACCCATAATAAAACCTTCAGAACAGCCGAGGACACTGCACTGGAAGATGCTGTAAGCTACAGAGGACAGAGAATAGTCCTGAGAGCAACTCCTCTAGGATACATCCCTTTTAACAGCAAGCTGAAAGTGGTTAGTCTGTTTAGCAGAGTCAGAGAGGGCTTTTCAGTCCAACCTGGGAAGTTCACAAGAGCAAAAGCAGAGGTTGGAAGCAGAAGTCAGAGCAGCTCTGAGTGGCAACAGGATGCAGAAGTCAGTGCGACAGAGTTTGGGATTTAATAGGCTGTCCAGGAGCTGGACATCTTAGAACTAGGGTTTTCTGATGATGAAGGAAGAAATGGGACAGTTACAGAATACCCATGGTCTGGGCTTCTTTTCTGTCCAATAAAGCCACCCTAGACTACAAAACTTGACAACAGCAGACCCTGGAGTTATCAGTGATTAATAGCACTGCTGTGGTTTGTCTGTAGGATGAAACTCCAGGGAAGAGCTATGCAAGTGACAGTCATAACAGAGCCCAGCTTTTACAGCTTTCTGAAATACCTAATGGATTTGGGGGATTTGAGATGAAAGTTGCTGTGCACCCTGGCATTGTTTGTAACTGTTCAAACACCCAGGCCACATACTCACCATAAAGCAACAAGGGCCTTCATTGTATATTTTATATACATATATATATACACATCTTTTTCTGTTTATTTGAAGTGGAAAAAGAGTGCATGTTTTTAGCATTGCTAAACCACTATCACTTAGAATTATTATGAAGAGATTAAGTGCTTTTCTGAAATTTATAATCTGAATTAAGCTCTTCCATTACACACAAGCCCCTCATGGGTCTTAAAAAAACAAAACAAAACAAAAACCACACAGAAATAGCTTATAGTCTGTCTTGCATCACTGTCAAGGTCCTCATGGAGGGTCCCTCATTTCTTAAGCAAGTGCTAACTTTCATTACATGCTTTGTCACCGTTAGATCCAGGCTTTATCTGTTATAAAAAGAAAAAAAAAGCCAACTTACTATTAGGAGAAACGTGTTAAACTGGCAAGAGAACTCAATATACCAACTCAGGGAGCTGCTCAGCAGCTTAGCAGCTGCTGCCTCATTATTTATAGGCCTCTCCTTCTTGGCACTTGGCTTGTTTTCCTTCTCCATGGAGGTGGTGGTGGGAGAGGCAGAACTGACATCCAGGCCCAGGTGTTTCAGAGACTGACCTTTCCCTGTCAAGAGCAGGGGCTGCAGGCGCAATTCAAGAAAGAGCCATTTGGAAACGTTAGACCCCAGCGCTCCCCGCTCAGCTGAAGGCCCAGTGCAGGGCTGCAAGCAAATACTGAACAGAGCGGCTGGGTAGCCAGCACATACGGGCAGGGGACACAAAAAGGGACCTTTAGCTATTTTATGCGTGGAAACAGAACAAGGTGAAGTCTAGCCCCGCAGTCTTGAGGCAAAACAAGTGCTATAAAGAAAAAGAAAAAAAAAATACTAAAACCATTTCTTTTTGACCTAAACTTTCTCCAATTTAGTAATGCTGTTTGTGGCCTGTAAATGCTCATGGGCTGCATTTTTCAATCCCATCTCTCAGATGTTCTTGGAGAACCATCCATTAAAGCTTTTGGAGAAAATAATAATAAAGCAGCCCTAAGGCCTGCTACAGAAATACGAGTAGCTACAATTTAATTATTATTATAGTGCCCAGTTCTTCTTTAGGAGTGGATACTGTACAAAAAGACTTTCCCTCTCAGCAAACAGGGAGGGAAGAAACCAGGGGGAAGAAGTCTCTCACTCAAAAAGCCACCCTGCTTTTTATTCACAGAAATAACACTCTTCCACCAGGCTTTGAGGTAACCACAATGCTGTGAGCAAACCTCTCCCAGTACCTCAGTTTGCCTTTCTTACACCCAAAATGCAACATATCCAGAGGGAGATGGAACCAAGATCTCAGCACGAGAGCAACACTGGTACCAGTGCTGTGAGAAATACTAATAGTGAAGGAAAAAAAAAAAAAAAAAAAAAAAACAAAACCACAAAAAACACCCCCAGC
>JAUBNY010000383.1:617942-631863 GCA_032275445.1 Crypturellus soui | reverse complement strand
TGCTGTTATAAATACTAATTTTTAAGTAAAAAAAAAAAAAAAAAAAAAACACAACAAAAAAACCCCACAGAGACACACACTAAACAAAAAAAGCAAGAACACCAGGCAGCTAAAGCATAAGCCAGGCCAGCAAACACCAGGCACAGGCCGTTCTTCACCCACACCAAGCAATGCAACCTGCTGCGATGTTCTGCACTTACCATTGAAGAGGGATAAGAACCTCCCTCCCCTTGAGACACTGCCAAAATGACCATCCAAAAGGCTTGAATCAGGCAGGCCCTTCCCTGACGGTTCTTCAGCATCACAGCAAGCCTGCTGCCACTCTCCCCACTGTGCTACCACTGGCTGCATGCACTGACCATATTACTTTGGGAGGAGAAATAGCACACTGTAAAGTTAATTTAATTGTGGAAAAATTTCCTCTGGCAGATCCAGGTACCTCATAAAAAGCTACACACAGCTGTTTCAAGCCACTTTGCCTCTGGTTTCCCACTGCTGCTAGAGAGCTCTGGCTTCTCCAGAGCATTTCCTTGCAATCTGCTCACTTCTTTCCTGTGGCCAGAACGTGGATTGCAGCAGTTGTTTCCGTTGAAATCACATCTAGTTCCACATGGACTTTAAACAGGGAAAATACACCCTGCAAATTAACCCTCCTTAGAGGGAGACTTTCAGACAAGCAGCCTTCCAGTCCTTTTCCACACTAGCCAGACTGGCAGGGCACAGCAACAGAAGTAGCTTCTGTCCATCCTTCCTGACAGCCAACTTCAGGACAGAGTAGAAATTAATAGGGAGGCCCCAACCAGTTGGTACCAGCACCACACATGGCTCCAAAGAGCTCTTTTTACCTTCAGCCAGGACACTTTCATACATCACACATTGCTACTGCTCTGGCCTCATTTCAAAGCCCCAACTTGGAAGAGAAAGGCTTGAGAGACAGGCAAGATATTACCACACTCCTCTGTGTTCTCTGAAAAGCACAGATTCATTGAACACCTCATTCCAAGAGAAGCTAAATCAGAAGGTAGAGAGGGTGAGGGTATCAAATAGGCAAAAAGATGATAGCAGTAGATTTTTGTCATTTAGAAACATCAAAGTTGAGAACCTGGGAGCTACTAGGGATCCAGCAGCTTTCCACTTTATAACACTTCTAAAAAATTCATGTTAGGAATAGCTCAACCTATATGCTGTCTCTACACAAAACAAGTGCTGTTACTTGGAAGATCACCTTCCTAAAAGGTCACCCCTTCTCTCCCTTAGATGGTTCCAGGTATGCTAGTCAGTTCATTAGAGTTTGAGTTCCTGTGAGACATCTAAATTGACCTCATCAGGTGCCTAAGCAGGCTATAGAGATCATGTGTAGCTGACAGCTGCAGTGATCCTGGTTGAAGCCAGACTCTATCCATCTGTTGGTTGGTTAGCTAAATCTCCTGCTTCTTCCATCTGATCACTTTTTAGATAAACTCTTCTGCACACTGCTCTAAGTCTTGCCTAAGCCCTGATCTTTCCCATCTTACTGGGATTTCCTCCAGTAACAATGGGGAAAGCAGCAAGTAGCCAGGAATCTTCCTAAATGGAGGAAAGGCCCCTGCCAACATACACCAAGCTCCTTTTCCTCTTGGCATTGAATCTGATTAAGCTCCTTCTGCAGCTTTTGACTCAGAGTTTCAAGATCCAGGAATTTCAATGTCAAAAAAAAAAATCCTCCAAGTTGCCATTGTTACAACATCTTCCTCAAATTTTATTAAATGCTTACAAAAAATTTATCCAAGACACACAGTAAATTTAAGCAAAAAGCAAACCAATGCAAGATTAGAGAGAAGCTGCCCTCCCTCTAGGAGGGCAGAAACAAGCTGTAAATTTATGTTGACAGCCTTCATGGGAAGAGGACATGAACAGATTTTAAACAGGGAATCAGGAATGTGGTAACAACATGAAGTGTAAAGACATGAGAAGTCAGGAAGAGCCCTGGGAGCTGCTTTACAGAACTGGGACCCAAAGCCTAGAAATCAGCATGCCCATCCCCAGGGGGTTGTTTTTCCCCCCCATCACAGCAAGCCCTGACCTCCCCCAGGGAGGCACTAAGTTGCCTTTTCACCTGGACAGCTTCCAGCATAAGGGAATTCTGGTCATTTCCCAGATATCCAGTCCTCTCCAGAAGCTTGATTTGCAGATTATCAGCACACCTGCCTTTGACATTCAGAAATGAGTGTTTCACTTCCTCACAGTAGAGCCCAAGTTAGAGGAAAAGCAAATTCCTTCCCAGGGAAGGGAGAAGATGCCAGTAATGGACACTGCACACCTGGAAGAAGCCATAGTCCCACATCCCTGTTTAGCAGGGAGAAGGCAGCAACTGTCTGAAGCTAAGCATTTATGGCCACTCTTAAGGTGGAAGAGTGGCAGGAATATTTTTGGCATGAGTACTCAACTGTGATTGAAATGGTGATCTAAAGACGAAAGAAATCAGGACTCGGTTAAATGCAATTTGGCCTTAATGTACATGCAGAGAGACCAGTAGATGACATCCCTCAGCATAGATGTTGCCAAGGGAAAGACTATGCTGTAAACAGGGGGAGACTGACCACAGTTGGCACTAGTGGTGGTGACAACAGGCCCTCACAGGCTCCTGATGTTCAGGATCTGCTCATTGCTCTCTTTTCAAACAGGCTACTTGGTAAGTAGTCAGCTTCCTCTCTTCCACCACCAAGCCATCCAGAATCACAAGATTAGAAATTCCTCATTCTGTAGCAAAATACCTGCCAGCTGGGCAGGTCAGTAGCTTCTTCTCTTCAAGTACTTGGTAAAGAAGAGAGGGAGCAGAGCCACAGCCTCCAACTGCCATAGCAGAGGCAGATTAAAAGAAAAAAAAAATAGCCAGAGTCACTTAGAAGGTTAAAACAGAGATCATTTCCGCCAGCTGATTTTGTCTTTCACCTGACTGTAGGCAGTACAGGTGTCACTCACACCCAGAGAGGACAGTTGGGCTGTACTGAACCAGACTGACTTCAGGCAAGAGAAGAAAAACATCCTTTAAGTATCTTCCTTGGAGCAGAGGAAGTATTGGCATTGAGGGTTGCATCGCGCCAGGACCAAGCTCAGCTGTAAGACAAGATAAAGACAAGGTTATTACATATTGTTTGGTCTGCCATGAGCAATAATTCTGTGCCATATAGCTTCTGCATCTTGCCCGAGCATTTAAAGAGGGTTTTCTCCAATCCATGTCCCAAGAGCCATGCGGATCCCTCCTCTCCACTGCCCACAATGTCTCTATGATGGCAAGCAGGCAAAACTCAAGCAACAGGGCCATGACAGAGCAGGAGCCAAGTTTGCAGAGAGATGGTGGCTTCTTGAAAGTCCCACTTTCACTGCCCCACAGTCCAGTCCCCACAGTGCTCATGCTGGCTCTGCCACCCGAGCAGCCTCCGGCTCATCTCCAGCAGAGGTCACGGCTGCCCAGGCAGCGAGAAGGGCATGCTTGGCTTGGCCTCCTCATCCCACGGAGGCAATTCATGGGCTTCCTTCCATGCCCGAAAGTCACAAAAGCATCGATCATGTTCCTCCAGCCCCTGGCAACCACGGCACTCTGTTTGGGACCATCTGTGTCAGTATCGGGTTCCTGCAGCTCTTGATCTCCTCTGTGCAGAACAGCTGGTACCACAAGGGGCTCCAGCGCACAAATTACTTTTCCATTGGATAATAAATGACTCTTCCATGCTGATGCTCTTCCTGCCATTCTCAGTCTGGAGCCAATTACCATTCAAGAGTCTGGCAGAACAGTTGGGATCCAAGAGTGGGTGACTTCCCTTGCATCCACAGGCATGCAACCAGCAGGAGGGAAAGCTAACCCTTTAAACCTCAACTCAGCTTCTACCTCCATTTCTCTCCAATTTATCACAAACCAAGAAAGACCAAGCTTTTCAGGCAGTTTTTGCATACTTTTTCAGCTCTGGTCCTTCTGGCAGCAGTGATACAGATCCATCTTTCCCCTTGTCTTTGCTTGATTATGCAGCAATGACAACATCACTTGCAACATCTCACTTGCTTCAGAAAATCCCAACTGCAAAAAACTCTGGTGGAGACTCAAACAAAACAGAGAATGACAAGGAAAGACAAATTAAGGATGGTTTCCTTTTGCAAATTCTAGATGTCTCATCTCCCACTACTGTCCCTCAAATACACAGGCTCCAGCACCCAAGTTACATGCTGCACCAAGTTACTCAGCACCCGTAAGATTTTTGCTTGTTTGTTTTTAAGCCCCACAAAATGGCAGGTTTCAAGCCGGGTGGGGTACTTGGATAGTAGCAAGTCTTACTTTAAGAGCACATACCATTGAGAGAGACCACAATTCTTCAAGTCATAAGCCAGCCTTTAACTTTGGAAATAGAGGGAAAGTTTTCTTGATGCAGCAGGACTATATTCCAAGCCTGTCATGACCAGATACCTTTAACAAGGACAGAGTATCTGGCACAGCCAGCAGCAAATTCCAGACAAGACACCCTGCTGTAACCCACCTAGGAAGCTGCATTTTCAGAGTGTCACAATTTGTAGGGAAGGAAAGCACTCAAAGAGATGCTCAGTAGTTGGGAAGCTCATTCCCCTGCCTCTTGCTGCACATCCCCAGCACAGCAAGCCTGAGTGGCTCACCAGCACTCCTAGACCACAGCTCATCTTTTAATACAGGCAGTCCATGGACTCTCATCAAAATGGTGAAGTGTTTCTCATTTATGGTTGAAACAGAGGACCCCAAGCAGATACAAGATCTAATCAGGCCACAGTATTTCTGTTCCACTGAAGACAGGGCCTTACAGGGAGGACAGTGGTAATGCTTTCCAAGGGAAACAGGAAACAAGGTTTTATCTTAAGGGCTGATAAGTGTAGGAGGAGGTTGCTGTAGTGGTGAATGCAGCAAGGAAACACCAGTGAGAGCCAGTCAGTGTGGTGACAAAGCGCTTTCTCACCAGATAAATGCAGCTCTCACGTATTGCATTTCACAGGGGTGTCTTTCTGCCAGCTGAAATCAATCAAGGCTGGTATTGACTTTGATTCAAGTGACATATGCAGTTTATGGCTGTTCTGTTGTATATAGCATTTTATCAGATCATTAATAACTAGAATTTGGAAAGCCATGAAACATTCCTGATTTATGTCTCTGAAGGATGTTTCAAAGCTTCAAAATTTCAGATCTGCTCTGTTTCTCTTGACATTTTGTTCCAAATCCTGTTAGAACTTGCCAAGACATGAATGTCTGGGCTCCCAAGGAGCTCTAAAAGTATTTCTTGCTAAGACCAGGAGCAGGACTCCAGGTATGGCATACAGACTTCTCCAAGCACATTTCTAGTCCTGTTCCATCATCCTGAAGACTAGCAGAGGCTAACTAGTGAGGACATGAAAAAACACGCTCTTTGATGCTCTTGTTGCACTAACTCCATACTTACAGCTTTTGGAAAGAGAGAAAAATAGAGAAGGCTTTATATAAGAATACTTTAAAATCATCATAAGCTCTAGTGTTGTAAGAAGCAGGTGCAGCACCATATCAACCTTGAGCTGTGTTTTCTTTCAGGAGATGACAATGCTGATAACTGTATCATCCTCTGTGCAGCCTGCGCCCCTTCGCCCTCAAATGTCTCCCCCACCCACCCTACCAAAGCCAGGTAAGGACAACCTGCGACTCCAGAAACTCCTGAAGAAAGCAGCCAAGAAGAATGCCGTGCTAGCTTCAGAGCAAGCCAAGTCCTTTCGGTCCAGTCTCTCCCCTGTGAACGAGGCCAGCCCAGACGTGGAGCACAACAGCAGCACTGCCCCAGCAGAGACCCCCAAGACAGCAACAGGCCCCTCCATCAGCCTCCCATCCCGCTTCCCCATCCAGCCCGTGACCCACCGCAATCCTTCCCCTCTGCGGAAGAGCAAACCTTTCACGCTGACTGTGACTGAGCAGAGGCGCATTGCTGAACACCTCAGGCTCACCGTGTCGCCAGAGCACAAGCCAGCCGAGACTCCACAGCAGCCTGAAGGCACCAGTACCCAGCTTCCCTCTCCACGGGACTCATCTGTATTCATTTTCCCCCAGCTTCCTTCTTCCACCGCAGCCAGTACGGAAAGGGCACCAGAGGTTACCTATGTCACCAAGGTGCACACTTACTTCCACAGTGTCAAGGCACCCAAGGCTAAGACATCCACATCAAACCAGACCCAAGCAGCCTGCAGCAATGAGGACAAGAGACCTTCTGCACATGAAACAAGCCACCCTGAACCTTCTCCAGGACAGACACCTGCCCAACTCAGTGACAGCAAGACCATGGCTGCCACCCTGGAGTCTCACCCACTTTCTGCTGCAAAGGCAGAACCTCCTAGTCAAGCTCCCAGGCCTGCACCACATGAAGAGTCTGTCAAAGCCCCTTACCCCAAACTCAGCACCTCTGATGCCCCCTCCAGTAAGTCAACAACCCTTGGAAGCAGCACTGAAATATCTGGATCAGAGAGAGCGTCCGAGTCATCCAAGCAGCACAGTGAGACCCCAACACCCAGTTCTCCTCAGAGGCAAGTACCTATAGTGGCAGCCACCCCAACACAAGTCCAAACTAAGGGGGCTACCCTCACAGAAATGAAGGGAGAACAGGCCATTCACTCTCAGCTGACCCCTAGCCCATCCCTCAAAGCTGAACCAACACGGCTGTTGGCAGAAGACACAAAACCTCCTGGAGCCAGTGTTAGCGGCTGGCATCGCCTCAGGAAGCACTTGATGGTACAGCCAGATGCACCCAGCTTCCCAGAGCCGGAGCTGGGCAAGCACGGGCAGGATGACATAAGCCACAGGAAAGACAGCTCTCAAACCACCACCAGACAAGACAACCAGCTGGTTAAATCAAGGGCCACCAGGATGTGGGATGCCATTTTATACCAGATGACTGTCAGGAAGAAGCAGCAAGCAGAAGAAAAAAGAGTGCGGAAGGAAGAAGGCTTCTCTTTCCCTCGCCGCTTACCCATCCTTCTCCATAAACCACGCTTTGACGCCCGCAAGCTGAAGGAGCTGGCTGCCAAACCCATGACAAAGATCACCACCATGTTTGAGGTAGGCCGGTATGGACCTAAAGTGACCGAAGAGCGCAGCAGGAGCTTTAGCCAAATGGCATCAGGATGGTCATTCAGCTGAAACCAAGCCACTCCACCAGGCCCACATCTCTGGAAGTCCCTACAGGACACCAAGCAAGAGTACTTATGACTACCTTTTGGGCCAGATGGAGCCAAATATAAGGAAAAAAAGTGAATAAAATAAACCCTCCGTGCAAGGCTGCTGGCTCAGAGGGATTTTAAGGGTTACTCTGTATATATATATATGAACTTAAATGCATAACATACCACATCCACAAGTCAGGAGCCAGGAAAGATAGGCAAACTACAAAAAGCCAACTACAAACATTGTATGGAACGATATGGAGTAGAAAGCAAAGGCACACTGAAAGGGACAAATTGCCTGTAAGAGGAGATTAAAAAAAAAAAAAAAAAAAAAAAAAAAACCACACCCACAAAAAACCCATAACACACCAACAGACCGTTTCGATGAAAGTGAATTGATTTTGTGCTTAAGAACAGTAGAAGTCCTAGAAACATAAGGAGATATAGAGTTGAGGAATCCGCATTGCTCCATTTCCTATTCAGTCTGATCCTCTCTAGACAGGCTCTCAGAAAGGCCACACATCATGCCCTTAGCTTCACTGCTCCAAGAACAAGCAGGAGACACTCTGCACCCAGCTGCTCAGAGCAAGATGGAAGTGTGCCTGTTCATATGAGAAACAGTCAAGGGACAGCGCAGAATCTAACCCCTCTGCCTCTCATGTAACCCTTCCCAGTCTAGAAAGTTGGGCATTACACTATTTAAAGTCATTCTACATGACCCTGCTAAATTTTAGTATATATACAAATATATACATAGGACCTATGAGGACAGGACACATTTTTCTTGGTACATGCCTTGGGCATTCCAGTTTCAAAATCCTCAGTTCTCTTGCTAGCAAGTCTTTTGTGATAGGCCAGTCCATTTTCAGTGTTCATCCTTAGCACTCCAGAGCCACCAGGCTCTGAGAACAAGAATACCAGTGAGCAGCTATTTCTGTTTCCCAAAGGAATTTGCTATATGGTGGGATGTTTAAACATACCAATTCTGTATTAGCAATGTAGGGCCTCAATGGGGCATCTGATGCACAGCTCTCTACATTTTCTTCCCATGCAGAGGATATGGATGGAGGTAGCTGGACTTTCCCCAAGCCAACCTAGAAGTGGTCTCTTCCCTTGTACCTCTACCTTTCTGAAGTCTTCTAGTTTTGTAATGGTGCTATAAAGAACAACTCTGCTACAGTCAGACCTTCGCTGAAGTTTCTCCTTTAACAGTAGTCTCCTTTCTTTCTGTTTTGTACCCACTTCCCTACTGGAGGGAGGAAAATAAATAAAATAAGCCCAAGTTCCCCTCCCCTTTTCCTCTCCAACCTCCAGTTCCTCAAGGAAGAGCTAGGAAGTCATATGGTGAAACAGAAACACTTCAAACAGCTCCAAAATGAAGCCTAACTACATCAGTAGAGATTAAATCCTAAAAGATATAAACAGGGAAGGGCAATACCACAGGAAAGACTGTATGTTCAACTGCCCTGCCTTGCCAATTTTCTAATATTTTGCTTCATAGTAGCCTTTTCAGAGAGAGAAAAGCAATCTGTTACTCTGCAGATTCCTGACGAAAAGGGACATCATTTGACTCCATCAGGGTCTTTGAGCTAGTATAAAAGCAGTGTTTGACAGGGAAGAGCATTTAGTAGGTTGGAAACAGATGAGCAATCAGGAGTGAATGCTGGATCAGCCTTTGCAGGGTAAGTTAATATCAGTAAGCTACCAGATTTACTGTGCAAGAGTTTGCTCCTCTCCCTGCAAGGAAGAGCTACAGCAGCATAAAACTTCACAGGTAATTGCACCCACCATATGGGAGTTTTGGCAGTGGCCTCTCTTGCAGGATTGGGCCTCCTCAAAGGCAATCTCCTCTTACTTTCCATTTAAAGAGTTTGAAATGCCATCCCCATTTTTAACTTCTGTTGGTTGCAGCTTGAAGTCATCTGCTATTTATGACCTTCTTCAGGAGTGGCCGAGAGTTCACTCCTCAAGCAAGATTTGCTCAGTTGGCAGCCCTTTTGCCTCCTAGCATGCAGTAAACTCCCTTATGCCTGAGAGAAAACAATAAGCAAAACAACAACAAAAAAAAGGGAAAAAAATAAAAATAATAAAAAAGCACCAGAAACTTAGGAGAAAAGTACCAGTTGCCCTATAATAGCAGAACCTGGGTCACACATACCCAGAACCCAGCCCTCAAGAGCCATGCTACTAGCATCAAGCCAAATAACTGATTTGGATTACAGCTGAGCATGAATTTGGAGAAAGAGGATGTTTTTTGAAGGTGCTTTAACCCTTTTTGGCCCACAGCAATGGTGATCCAGAACAAACCAGCAAGTTGCTCACATGGTGATGAGGAAAGGCCCATGGGTACCTGCTGGGCACTGACAAAGGGGCCCCACTCGTGGCTCCAGCAATGCCTACCATGGGAACTAGAGAAAGGCAGAGCTGACCACATGGTTTAGGCAAGAGACACAGCAGAGGAACAAGGCAGGTGAGTGCCACAGAGACAGACTCAGGAACAAGAACATAGAAAGCAAACAGACTGGAGCAGTAAAGAGTCCATGGCAGAGACCTCCCATTAGGAGTCTTGGCATGTAGTCTAGGCCAAGCAGGCAGAGCAAGTGAAGAATACCACCTCTGGGCACAGGTTTAGGTTGTTATTTGGTGGCAAACAACCTCAGACCATCAGTAATAGCCTAAACTGCCACTTGGAGGAGACACCTGTTGCTTCACAGCCTGCTCAGAGGGCATGCAGAACACATGTGTTTTGGAGCAGAAAAGCAAGGAGGGAGGGGACTTGGTAACAGACAGGAAAAGGATGAGCATAGTTAACAGGGCAGTAGTGGGGTAGAGAATGTCTGGTGCACAGAGACCTCTCAGCATAGAAAGCAGCCAACTAACAACCCAAGAATAGAAACAAGCCCAAATCCTCATGCTATTCCAAGTGCTTTTGGCTATCTTCAGCCAAATAAATCATTTCTTGTAAGCAAGTCCATAGGGTATATCAGGGCTGTGCAGTAGCCACCTGGAGCACTGAGCAGGTCTTAGAGGATACCCTGTTGCAGCCTCTAGACTCTGAAGAAAGACCAGAGCCAACAGCCATTTCCTCTGAGCTGCTTCCAGAAACTCAGGTGAGACAACCAAAACCTTCTAACAGCCAAGCATCTTAGCATCAAAGCTCAACAGGATCCCACTCAGTGCACCAAAACAGATTTCAGAAGGAAGAAGGGAGCTGGTGAAAGAGAAGACTTTGGAACTGGTTTCTGGAAGCAGCAGATCAAGCTAAAGTATAGTCCTTCAGGCTCCCATCTTCATTATATCAAAAAATGTAGTTATAGACAGACTTAGATTTGTACTGTTTCTCGTCTCAAAATAGCCTTCATGAGAGCTTCTTCCTTGAAGAAGTATACAAAAAGAAAAGAGTTTGCTGTACTGCTAAGCCAGTTCCTTGGGGAAAAAAAAAAATAAAAATAAAGAACGAACAGTCCTATGAGGATTCAGAAACAAAGAAGGTGCTTTGTAGTAGAAAGTGCTATTTATAAGCTTGGCTATGAAATAGAGTTTTTATTATTGTAAAAAAAAAAAAAAAAAAAAAAGAAAATAAAAAGCTTGTTTCCCTCTCCACCCAACATCCTTTCCTCTTAGTGCTAGATGCTGTCCAGTTGGATCCAACAAATTATCACATCCCTCTATGCCAATTCCTTCTTTCCGCTACAACCCTCATTCACTCAAGATAACATCAGGATATCCACTAACACAAGCACAATAAGCACACACTATTCAAAGACCATTTTAAGAGGGTCCAAAGGCATCACCCCAACTTTTCCTCCCCTGTAGCTATGCACCAACACACAGTCCTTCCTACTCTGTTGGGCCACCCAGCAGAGATGTTCATTTCTCCCCTGCTACAACCCTACTGCAGGCCAGTTCCAAGAGGCACTAAAATTATTACAAGTTTTTTCCCCCCCGCAATTAATTCAGTAAATCCTTGAATTAGATCCTGGAAACATTCAAACTTCAGGATTAGAACAGCCTCTATGCTCAGCAGGAATGGCCTCCAGCTAGTACTTTCCTCTGCAATGCAAGAGATCACAAGAATCAACATTAGAGATTGTTCCTTAGAACAACCAAAGGGAAACCCATCTTCAACCAAACATCATTAGCAAAGGTATTCATTTGGCAAGTTAAATACAGGTATCCAACATCCTAAGATTATCAGAGAGAGGGTCGCTCTGGGTTCCCACTTCCTTCCAGTTTACCAAGTCAGTTACTTGGTTGTGAACAGGGCTCCAGCTGTTATCATGGTACCCTGCAACTCATCCAAGTTCACTCGGCAGAAACAGCCCAATCATCTCACCAGAACACTACCAGGAGTTTATTATGTAGCACAAGGTCACAGCTAACCTACCTGGTTAATGGATTCTCCAGGCACATTATTGCTCTGTTGCATCGTCTATCAGCACTTTCTTGTACTGGCCATGGCCTGTTGCAACAAATTTATACTTTTTCCCAGGAGGAGTGGGCTGAACAGGACAGAAAGAAATAGCCAGAGTCAGCATTCTTCCTTCTCAGATAGATATTCAGAATCAAATACCCAAAGCTAGGAGAGCACATGAAACTCTCCAACTTCATTTTATATAGGACAGTTATTAATTCCTAAGGACAGTCACCAAGAATCCCACAGGACTTCAGGCCCCTCTCCTATTCCTTCCATAAGGAACTTGCGCAGAAAGACAGACAATCTGTTTCTGGAAATGCAGGGCAGATACTGGACAAGTAATAGGGAAGGTAAGGTGCCACACAGGGTGTTGAGGCAAGGATTCAGAGAGCCTTCTGGGCCAGTGTTCTTGCAAGGTCGCTCTCACCCACAGCAAATACTAGTTTAATTCACTGCATAGTGCCAGCAGTACTATCAAGAAATGTCTGCAGATAACAGACATAACTTTGGTCTCTTAGCAAGTCTGGACAACTAGGGCAGCAGCTGCTTCCAGCATTTTAACATGCACGTCCCCAAACATCACTGGGCACAAAAACCTCACATCTGTCTGCAAACATTAATACAGTTAGATTGAGTTGCACTCAATTTTGGATTTTTTTTTTTTTGAAATTAAGATTAAGCAGCATAACAAAAGCAGAGTCCCTCATACTTGCAGTTTAATTTTAGTCTGGAAAACCGGGGCTTCCAACCCATTTCTTGGGCACAATGTACTATTCAAGAGACCTTTCAGTACTGCTAGTTACAAGTTTGCCACCATTTTTGTTAGGACTGAAACTATAGAAGATAATTGCTGTGAAGAGCTCTTATGGTCTAGATATGCAAAGGCTTTGGTGGATACAGGCAACCCCCATCCATACAGATCTTTTCTTCACAAGAGGAAACACTTCATTATTTGCACAGGTACTAACTTACCTTGATATTGGTCTCGGGTTTGGGATTGCCCTTCTGTTCCCAAAGGCTTCTTTTGCTCACAATGTCTCCAGCCACAATATCCTGAGAAGAGGTTGTTCTCATTAACCTTCACTGGCAGTGCTGTTGAACATGTGTTTGTTCACATCCCTTCCAAGCCCACGCATGTGACCTCTTTTAATACATAAAGTCACTTTGCCTGACCTAAGACAGCTGGAGCTAAAATTCAAAACTAAGAAAACTTCTTCCTATTCCCAATATATCTTTGGCTTTCTCCTCTCTCACTTTTCCACAGGAGACCGGATCAGAGATCCGAGATGTTTATTTTTTTAAATTTGTTAACTATTTAAGACATGTTAACATCAAGATACTGCTGTGTGGACAGAATTTCGCTCACATAAACATAGATTTGAAAGCCATGTGTTATAGAATTACTCTTGCTCTCAGGGGCCAGAAAAAGTTTCTAAGAGAGCAATATACAGTATCCTTTGCCATTTTCAAGTTTACAAGATTATCATCTTGACTCCAGATCCAACTTAGAGCTCAGGAACTGGAGTTCAGTTGCATCCCCATGATAAAAGTTTCATCATTTCCCCACCAGCTGACTTCATTCTCTTTTCAAGTCAGAGGCTCAACCAGTTTCAGAGGTTTCCCTAGCTGTACCAGTGAGCAACAATTCAGGACTGGCAGAAATGAATCTAAGCTCTGACATACAAGGTATTAGACACTCACAAAAGCAACCAAGTCCCTAATATCAAGGCTTTTAGAGCCCTGGTTCCATGCTGTCCACTGCTGATTAGCACAATCCATGAGCCATATAATAGGCTAATATTACATACAGAGGTCCATCCCTTTTCTCCTACACTCTGTCTAGGGTAGGTCATACAAGTCCCTTACCTTACAGGCTGGTGACTTCATGGAGGACTGAGCTGCAACCTCTCCAGTCTCCCAGAGGCTTTTTGTGCTGGCTACCACCATGCTTGTGGTGGGAATGTCAAGGGATGGTTGACGGGTGGGTTTTGGAGCCTTTGTGGATGTCTAGAAAAGAAATAGAGAACAAATATCATCAGGGAACATCTAAAGTCCAAGTACATATTTTCTCTGTAATTGGAAGTCCTCAGGGATGAGAGGATGCAAAAGAAGACTTAAATGGCCTTGCCAGAAGTTTTCACTCAGTAGCCAGGGAACATGAGGAAATGATGACGAGGTCATTCACAGAAGAAGTCCACTTTATCCCCTTGGAAGTCTCTAGAGATAGGAAACAGGCCTTTTCCAATCTGAGGAGAGGCAACTTGGTTGTCACCTCACAGACAGTGGGAGGAGGGCAGGAGAATGACACCTTGTGAAGACGCCTCCTTGGAGGGT
>JAUBNY010000383.1:605719-616997 GCA_032275445.1 Crypturellus soui | reverse complement strand
AAAAAAAAAAAAAAAAAAAAAAAAAAAAAAAAAAAAAAAAAGACTGAAATGTTGCCAAATCTCACAGCTCTTTCATGCCCCAGAAAGCAAAAAAAACAGAGACAATAGTCAGTTTCAAGTCAAAAGGTTGCACATTTTTCAGCAGCGAGTCCTGCAGAGCCAAGGATCAGCAACCAAGTAACAAGAAGCCATCCTGTTGCGTATTGCTGCCCATGATGCAGGAAATATTACCTCCATGTCTTTAGGCAGCATTCTTGTCTTTTTGGTGAAAATTGCATTTCTGAGCAATTTGAGGCCAAAATGTCTTCTTGGTGGTCATTTTTTTAACTCTTAGCATTCACATAAAACCCAACTGGCTGGAATGTAAAGATTCTCCTTTCTCTGGAAAGATCCCAAGCTCATATTTTTCCTGAATGGCTTTACATTCAGGTTTGTTTCATTATTAAAAATGAATAAAACCACACACACACACACTCGCTCTATTTCTACTCCTCTCTAGGCTAATCCTAGCAACAACAGTTAAGCTCTGATCAGGAAGCTACATGCTTTTTGGGCCACAGTGCTGAAAGTTTCATTACTGAAAGAAAATGGAAGAATGTAACATTTTTCCACTGGTCCCTTTTCAGAGGCCTACTGTGGCCAACCGATCCCACTTTCAAATCTAACCTTGGCATATGGCCTGTATCCAAACTTCTTGCTCCCCTCATTTTATTCAGTTTTAATAGACACCTCCACATAGAGCAGCAATCTGACGGTTAGAGATGATGAAACTTTCTTATTTATTTCCTGTTGCCAGAGGAAGCATTCTCAATTCTGCCTGTCCAGGAAGTCCTTGACTAAGAAACTGATAGTGCAAGTCTCAAGGCAAGAGAGCAAGGATAATATCAAGAGCAGGCTAAAAGGCTGCCCAGACTCCTCACCATTTCACCAAGAGCTTACAGCTTAGAGGGAAAGACAGAAAGCCATACACTACAGAAAATACTTATCTACATCTCCTGTATTTAAGACCACATGCACAGAATTCAGGATTTGTATCAAATGCAACAGGAGACACAAGATGCAATTCAGGCAGTGTCAAAAACTGAAGTTTCACATGACCATATCAGTTCTGACAGATGTAAGTAGAAAAAGACTTGATATTTCAGGGACCAGGAATCCAAGTCTGTTCAGAACAAAACTAAGTGATACTTTATTATAGGGAAGATAGGGAAATTCTAATGTTTCACCTTTTTTTCTTGTAAGGGAAGCTTAATTTTCTCATCAAGACATATTAACTTGATCACATGCACAAGCATAAGGTACATATATCTTTTTTTACTACCACAGTGTTGCCTGAAGTCTTTGCTGAACTTTAGCTACCTGAGTGCACACTGCCAGTCGCTGTGAGTCTCTATAGACAGTCACGCTCTCAGGCAGATTGCAGTTGAGGTGGACAAAGTAGGAGGACAGGAGTTTCCACATCACAAAGATGACAGATAACAATTTGCCCTAGCCTGAAGGAAAAGTGGAAGCAGAATTCGTACCCTACATTATCTTAGTGTAACCTTCCCCCGGTGTTAGTTACGTGCTCACCTTGGTGGAGCACACAGCAGTGTGGTCAGAACACAGCTCCTCATCGTCCAGGCTGACAGGGCTTAGAGCTTTCTGCCGTTTGTCTGGCACTTCCTCCTCTTCATTTCTCCTTCTCTTCTTTTCCTGAGTGAACAGGATGAAGAAGGCAGGAGGGGAGCTGGTCAGAGTGCTTATTACAACAAAAGTGATTCTTCCCCACTCTCTCCTAGGTTTACTCTTATACTAAATGCTCAAGCACAAAAAACCTTGAGTCCACATCTTTTGAATCAAGCTGGAAGAATCTCATATGCAAGTTAAAATAATCATTTAAAAAGTAGTCAGAAAAATTTGGTAGGTCCAAGATTCCAGAGCGACATGGAAAGGAGCCATGGCATCAGTTACTAAATAGGAAACCGAGATAGGAATTACCAAGATAGGAAAACATGAATTTCTCATCCAGAAGCCATTGAGAGAACATAGCTGCCCTTTATTCCACCAGGCTACAAATGCTCACATAACAGCCAAATGCAAAAAGCATACAGAGGCTATATCAAGTCAAAAAAAATCCATTTACAACAAAATATCTGAAGCTCAGCACCTTAAAATGTTTGTACACAGCTCAGGTTCCAGCTTTGTCTCTCACGCTTACCAAAAATTACACCTTGCTGAAAGGACAAAGACAGAAAGCCTCAGCTGGGAGGCAAAGCAAGATTTGCAGATGCATCACACCTGAGTGCTTCAAAGGTTGAACAGAAAAAAGCAAGTAGTAAAATTAAAATTCAAGGACACCTAAAGAACTATTCATGGTTCACAAAACCACAGAACTAATAGCACTTCCATCTCAGTATTTGCATGGACATGAATAAACCACTACTCCAGAAGTGGAGACATCACCCTAGGAAGAGGGAGAGGTTGCCCACCGTGATGCCCAGCAACATCCACAGGTAAGAATGGGACAGGTCCCACTTTACACCCAAACACCACATCTACATGGGCCCAGCACCCATCAGGGTAAAGTGGGTAAATGAACCAAGTTTATCAGCAGCCTCCACTCCTAGCGCTCCCAGCAATCCTCTGGAGAAGAGCAAGACAGCTCCTCCTGATCCAACCTCCTGTAAAGCGCTCTCCTCCTCCTGTTGCTCTCGGACATCTTCTTCCTCATGGCGCAGCCTCTCTTCCTCCCTCCCCACCATATTCTCCTCCTGGATGTCCTCCGAGTTTTCCTGATGCAGATGGATCTGCTCCAGTTTGACTTCAGCTTCCCTCACACCACTGTCCTCTTCTTCATACGACTGTTGTGGAGACCTAGACATAGGAGAAGAGAAGTCAGAGAAGCAAAATAAGTTGTTAAGAGGCTACAGACACTATCAGGTCCCTCAAAGTTTTATCATTCCTCTAAGCATAGAGTGACTGGGAGTTTTAAACCACTGCTTAGACTCAATTTTGCAGTCCCGTCTGAATTCCCCACTCCCATCTAGACATCAGAGTAGTCACATCACATAGCTGCCAGTGCCAAGCACACACACAGGCCCAGGAAAACCCAGCAAAAAACAAAGCAGCCTAAAGCCACCAGGGTCACCAAAAGCCTTAGCATAGGTAAAGATTACAATGAGCTTTTCACAAACTCCTGGGTGTCTCAAAGCCTTCAGGGAGGAGATCCAGTGGTATTTTTAAATCATTAGATTTGCAAAGGCAGCACAGCCCATGCACTGGGGCTCAGAGTCAGAAAGAGCTGACACTTCACTCTAGAGCTCACTGGCTCACAGATTCACTCCAGGATGTTGTCGCCATCTTGCATTGCTTGGATGGAGAAGAGCCTTCTCTTCCCATTCCTTTCTTAGAAAACTCCCTGTTTTGCAGCAGCAGCTGTAGGTTCTCCGAGAGCAAGGCTGCAGAGCTGGCTAGCAGGCAGCTGCTGGGGCACAGGCATGACATGCTGTTACAGCACCATCAAGGACCTCAGGGGCATGCACACCCATCCCACACAAAGCAGAGGTCTCTCTTTCCTCTGTTAACTACAAGAGCTGGGACACCCCAGCTCCAGCACTGCTTCTTTCAGCACAGAGAGTCAAAACCAGAAGCACAACCTACCTGTGCCTCCTGCAGCCCTCCAAGCTCTTCCTCCAGTGACACAGATGAGCAAGGAGAAGGAGCAGAGCTGCTGAGCAGACTTCCTAGGGCACAGCCAGGGCAGGCTCAGTTCTCACAGGGAGATGAGCACACACACAGGCCCCAAATCCTTTCTAATACTGCTTCTCATACCAGCCTCCCACCTAAGAGCACCAGCTTTAAGGCACCATCTGCTGTGATGGGCTTCACCTGCCCTCAGTGCTCCCACCCCTGAAAGCCCACACTGCCCTCAGGTGCTTGGGGTTGCAAAGGGGGAAGGTAAAGCTTTTGGGTTGTTTTAACTACTGTGTTTGGAAAAAGTAAGCAAGGGCCCAGCTCTGTTTATCTGCTCAGCAGTAAATATTAATCTTGCACATGTTTTTCAGCCTTGTGTATAAAGAAGAGGCTATGTCATCACAGGACAAGGCTCCCTGTAAAATCAAGCTACAGAGAGAGCCAAGCCACAGAGGTCAAGGGCAGGTACGCAATGTCCACGGGAAGAGCTTAAGGCAGGATTTGGCCCTTTGCTTCAGGGTTATGATTGAAGAACCTACAAACAAGCACCACACAGGCGTGCTGCCTCTTTTCCGCTGCTGGAAGAGGAGTCGTAACAGCCGATTTGCTGGTGCAAGCCAGGAAGAAGAAATAACTTAGAACAGCTTTATAGGCCACCAGGCCTATAGCCCTTGCAGCCGTTCTGGTGGCTTAAAAGTGCTGTTGTCACCCCCTCCAAATCCTGACCTCTTGGCCAGTACTGCAAGAGCAAAGTGGCACCCAAGCATCCCCAGTGCCCAGGTCAGTCCTGGAGTCCCATATCATGGGCAAGGAGCCCATCATGCCCTCTAGTGCTCAAGGCTCTGGCCTCCTGCTTTGCTGGGCTTGGTCCCTTTGTGGGGCATGGCCCTTCCCTTGCTCTGCCGTTGTCCTACCCACCTCTGCTTGCGCTGCTCGAGTTTCTGGGACCAGTCACTGAAGCCCTCATCCTCCTCCAGCTCCGATGGCTCAGAGGGCTTAAAGTCATAGCTGAAACACATCAAGAGGGAAAATTATGAGGAGAGTGGTGCAGAGAGGCAGAGCTGGCCCAGAAGGACCCCCAGCTGCTCCTCTCCTCTCTCCCTCCATCTTCTTCCCAGTGACAGCTCCCAAACCCCACTTTAATCTTTATTCTCTGCTATGGGAAAGATGCTTTTGCCAAGTGCTTAGGAACTTTCCCGCATACAGAGGGGATCTCTCAGCAAAATCATTGCAAGAGGGAAGCAAAGCAGGAGCAGCTCTATTTCTCCAGCAGAAGCTGGACACCTGGCTGCCTGCCTGGCCTCCTGGGGTTGCAAGCCGACAAGCACACGATGAGCAATCCTCCTGCCTGTGGCTGGAGTTCACTCTCGCTTGGTTAGACCAGAGGTGTTTCCAACTGGATTCTCTCTTGCACCAGGCCTGTGACTCTCATGGTTTCAGCTTTGCCTCGCTTAAACTCAAGGGAAAATGCTGGACCAGGAAGGGGAGAACCCTCCTCCTTGTCTCCAAGCAGGAAAGCAGAGGGGAGGGAGTGCTTCCCGCTGGAGCACGCCACCATCCGGGCTGGAGCATGCCCGGGCGCATTCCCGTGCTGTGACGGAAGCTCTCCATGGGGAGCGAGCACGCGGCCCGGCACGCAGCCGCCGGATGGAGCATCAGCCCTCCTGGCTCGCGCAGCACAGCTGCCTGCATCACATGTGGCCTGGCTCTGCGTGGAGGGTTTTTTCCTATTTTTTTTCCCCTCTCATCCAAGACAAAGATCACTGGGATGTTGGAGCTCCTGGGTGTGCAGTGGCTCATTGGTGCACACGCTGCAAATGGCTGCCCAAGGAAGTACCTTCGCAGATGCCCTTGGGATACATGAAGCTCAGGTGCCCCAGGAGACAAAATCAGGATGTGAGACCCAAAGATTAGTTCAAAATTAAAAGATTCAAAGCAGATGGTAAATTTAGGTCTTTTTTGCCTTTATGGACTCTGAGGCAATGTCAGGAGATGCTTGGCCCCCCTCTGCAGCCCTGATGCCTAGAAATAATGGTGTTTCTCTGAGATGCAGGTGCCTCGGTTTGATCTGGCTCAGGGAGCTGTGGGCTGCTGAAAAGCAGCGGGATGGGTAGCTGGGGGCCCCACACAAAGCGCTGAGCCAGCAGGGTTATGTCAGCTCCCGAGGAGCCTCCCTGCAGAGCGACCCTGCCCGGGTGCTTCCCGCGAGCGAGTCAGCGCAAGGCCATGCTGATGTCCACCCCGCTCACACACTCGCTCCCCGGGCCGTGCACGCTGGTGCTCGCAGGCCCTCATGTCCATCCCTTTCCCTGTCGCTGGCAGGATGCGCTCCCAGGGTCCTGCTGCTGCACGAGGGCGGGAGAGAGGGGGAGCATCGTGAGCATGGGGAACGAAAGGGGCGACGGCAGGGGTGAGCAGACAGGGCCAGACGTGTTTACGGGGGCTGTGTTTACGGGGAGAGGGCCAAGCTCAGCAAGATTAATAGTGCGGCCCGGACTGAAGGAGTGAGCCCAGGTGGCTGTCAGCAGCTGCAGCAGAAACCGGGCAAGGGCCAGGAAGAAGAGACCTCCCCTCTCCATACCGCCTGGCCCTGCTAGCTCAAGCGCTGCGGAGGTTCTGAACTGTCCTTGCAATGCTTTTTGACAGAAACATCCCCAAAATCTCCTGCCATCACAGGGTCCCCATTGGATGTACACTTGTGCACTGCTTACTGGTTCTCCTGTGGCGGCAGGCCACTCTCCGAGCAGGAGCTGGCATCGTTCAGGCCCTCCTCGGCCTGGGACCTCAGCTGCTTCTCCCGCTCCCGCCGGCGCCGCTCCCGGGCCGCCTCCTCCTCATCCTCCACGCTCCACTGTGCCGTCAGCCTGCCGGGGCGGGAGGGAAAGGCACCTTCAGCGCTGCCGCGAGGTGCACACAGCCTGATGCTGTGGGCAGCGCGCCTGCCCGCCTCGGAGCACCCCACCTCCCAGCTCCTTTTCCAGCAAACTTGCCCCTCAGAAAAGATGCTCAAGGGATTCGTGATGCTGCAAGAAGTCCCATGCCCTGACTCTCCATCTCCAGGAGAGCATGTTCTGGGGATCTCAGCACAGTCAGTCTTTCCTGGGTCACCAGGCATCACAGTGCCCATCTGCTCCCCTGCTACAAAGGCAAGGGAATGGGCCCGGGGGGCTCCAACGCCACTCTTGCTGGCACAGCAGAACTTGCCTTGGCTTTGCCAGAGCACCTCAGCTGCTGGGTAGTAAAAGCCCTGCCAGGAGAACGGCCGCTCGGAGCCGGCGGCAGTGATAAGGCGCCACAGCATTCCTGCTCCGGCAATAAGTGCAGCTCCACGCAGGATGGGCTCTGCTCCTGCCCTGCCGCTGCTGCCAGCCCCGTTCCCACCAGCACAGCCACCCACGGCCAGGTCTGCAGCGGGATTGGGGGTGGTTCCCCCTGCAGCCACAGCCCCTGGCGTCACAGACACCCACGCGCGGGCCGTGAGGAGCAGGGCTGCGGGCAGCGAGGTGGCGGGCCCAGCGGTGCTTTCCTCTCCCCACCGCTCACTGCCCCTTCCCACCTTGCCCTCCCTGGGAGCAAGGAGCAGGAGCCCCCAGGGCAGGGACGCACTCTCCTTCCACACGCGCTTTACGCTCCTATTTATTGTTTTCCCGCGAGTTCCCATAGAAACCGTTGTCTGTGGTCCTGGCAGGAAGCCACCCTGTTGTTATGTGTGTTATATTTTTTATTATTTTTTTAATATATAAATGAAGTCATTCATTAAGCTCTGCCACGATCTCTCTCCCTCCCTCCCTCATCTCCTTCCCTCCCTCCCTCCCTCGTGTGACAACTCCAGATAGTCTCTGGTTCCAGGCAGCTCTTAACCCTCTCCCTCCTAGAACGCCACAGTTTGAAGGAGGAAGGGTCTCATTCATGCCAGAGCGAGCCAGATTTGAGGGTGACACCCTTCCTACCCGCCCGTCACTTGCTGGCAAAGCTTTGTCAGAGGAGGCGCTGCGATGCGACCCCCAAAGCGGGTCTTGCCTGAGCGAGGCGAGTTTTTCCCACTGCCGAAGTTGCTGGGCTTTGCAGCCCTCCCCGCTTCCCGCTTGGATGTGACTAATTCCCCATGACCTCACCGGCTCGCTATTCTGTCGCTCCGTCTTCTGCACGGGCCCTGCGGCCGGCGCGCAGAGGACCCCGGGTCGATGCTTGTGGGAAGCAGCACTTTTCCACAGAGCGGAGAAGTTTTCCTGCCTGCTCCCTTTGCCGGAGAGCTGAGTCTCCGCGAAGCACGCAGAAGCCCCTTCCCTTTCCAGTGAACACCAGGAATAATAATGATAATAATAAAGTTGTATGAGCAGATCCGGAGCCCCTTCAGCTCCAGCACCGAACCCACTTTGGAGTTCAATCATCAACACAACACACCAAAGAGAAATGAGTACTCCTCTTGGGCTGACCTAATGGCAAAAGCATTTGCTTTTGATGAAAAGCAAACAAGCGATCGAGAAACAACCCCCTGCCAAAGCCCTGGCTTTTGGGTGAGTGAGAGGGGCTTGCTGACCCACAGACCGCGCGTGCCATTTCAGCGCAGCCAAACTCGCATCGCCGCCAGCCTCGCTGCTTGCCCGACGGGGAGGTCAGCCGTTAAATCTCCTTTCAAAGCAAAAAGGTGGAAAGATTTCCTTTCAAAACAGTTCAGCAAAGCGGTGGTGAGGAGACCTTGCCCAGTTATTTCTAGTCGTTAGCAATCAAATTTGGCGCCTCGCACTAGAATCACGTAATCTTTTCTTCTCAGTTCTAGCAGCAATCGTCCCGCGCATGGGAAGGGCAGCACAAGCTGAGACCATGTTTGCTTCAGCCCCATCCTGCGCATTCCCAGGCTGGTCCCAAGCCCGGGACGCCCCTGGCTGGGCCAGTCCTGCTGGGGGGTCCCCCGGCTTACATCCCTGCCAACAGCTCTGGGGTTCTCAGTTTGGACCAAAACATCACTGGCAGCAGGGCTGTCTCTCAGCAAGGAGGCAAGCAAATCCCGCAGGTCTAAAGACAGGCTCGGAGCAGCAGGTTCCGGTTTGGCTGCAGACTCCCAGGGTGCCAAATGTCTGGGACGTTCAGGCTTCAGCTTGGGCTTGGGCCAGTTGCCCGTACGAGATCCAAATCTTGACTTCACCTCCCTCTGGACCCCAGCCAAGAGAGGAGAGGGTATTTTTTTCCCTTTTTTTCCATTTGCCCTGTGAACGCCTCCTCCTGCAGCACAACGATCCAGGCATCAGTGCTCCAGTGGCGCAGTTTCAGGTGGCCTCTAATGCCCGCTCCAGACAAGCCAGGATTGCTAGGAAGGTCACGTTTCCTTTGGGCAATTCCTCATCAGCGCTTGGGGAGATTATAATATTCAGGCAAGGGAAATTTTGGCACCAAATGAGCTTTATTTAAGGGAAACACTGCAGACTCTTTTGCATGGCTCAGCTCAGAGGAAGTTTTGCTGGCCCCAAACCAACCTTCAGCGCTAAAGCTAATTCCAGAAAGGAAAATGCAAGGCCTCCAGGAGGCCTTTGCCTTTGCAGACCTGCGCCAGAGCCCAGTAACCCTCAAACAGCAAATTCAACATTCCTGTCTCCTGAGCTCTCCGGGGCATCGTGGCCAGGGCCCTGCCTCCTTGCATGTGAGGTTCAAGGGGGAAGATGCTCTGTGCACATGGCTTAGGAGGAGTCCCATGCAGCTTGTCTTTATTTCGTATTCCTCAAGTCTTCAGAAAGGGCCCAAAGATGGATGGTAGGTGCATGTTCATAACGTCAAATGGAAAAAGCCACCAGCCACTGAAGGCCTAGGTTGTATCCATGCATCAAGATACCTTCAAAAGTTCAAGGCCAAGGGCTTGTCCCTGGTTATCCAGGAAGCCAGGAAGAAGTAGAGAAGTGGAGATGCAGCTAGCTTCGCTGGGATGCACAGCAGGCTGCAGTCGCATTGCTTGATGGGCAGGTTTCTGAAACTTGGGGATAACGTTGCTTGATGGCAAAGACTACACTAACATAGCCGTCTGCCTCAGCCAGGTAAGGAAGATGGTGTGGATAGCGGTAGGCTAGGAGGAGATGGGGGAAGAAATGCAAACAGAAAATATAACACGATGTCCCGGAGCTTGTTTTTTTGACAGTGAGGGTGAAAGTATGGTTATTCCAGCTCTGAGAGACCAGCTTGTCACTCAAGGCAGCCTGAGATGCTGGACAGCCTCTCCCTCCCCTGCATTCATGCAATTCCTCAGCTGTGGTGCCTGGTTTAGAGTCGAGGCTACACAGTTTGAACCAGAAGTGTAGGGGGAAGGGGGAAGCACATACTCACTTCACCCTAAGCCTTTTTCTCATACCAAGCTTCCCCACCCCAGCTGTAGCTGTGCAGCTATGGCCACGTCCTCCCGCTTCTCCTATAAATCACGACTTCCCTGGCAGAGCAAGGAGCAGGGCACGGAAAGGCATCGCACACCCTGCGATAAGGATGTGCCAAGCTGCCCAGGAGAAAACGATACGTCGCGAGCCTTCATCGGGCAGAAAGGGAAGCAAACCCCAGGCAGCAACGTGGCCAAAGTCCAGCTTCCCTTTAAAAACCAAAACAACTCGTTCTTCTAAGCGAGCCTTGATTTCTCAGCACTAAAGCATATCCTGTTTCTGTCCAAAGGAGGAATCGATACCCTGCATCCAGGCTAACTCCGGAGCACCACAGTCCCGAGGCTTAAGAGGATCTCACAAGAAAGTCTGTTATATTCAACTTCCAGCTCTGTTTCACAGATCCGGATACACGGCTGCAAGGCCACAAGTGCCAGGTATTTTTGGCACTACGTGGAAGCCCCAGCTGTGCAAAGCCCCAGCACATCTCAGGGAGAGAAAACACAGAGCAGACGTGGAGGAGAACGTCCCTAGGCACATACCCCCTCCTGCCTCTCATGGGACACCAGCTCTGCACGGGGACAGTCTGCACTTCTAAACGTCACTTGCATGGCCCTTAACCCGCCTTGGTTGCAAGGGTGCTTTCACAGGCTCTGCGCTGGCAGCTCAGCAAAGCGCAGCAGCCCCTCTTGACCAGCACAGCTCTGCAGGCAGGGCTGGGGGGATGGCTGCTTTGCAACCATCTTATCACCAGCGCTTCCAGCTCCCGGGTGGACCAGCCCGCACACAGGAGATGGAGCGGGCTCTTCCCCTACCTCTGCTGAGATCTGGGAAGCAGCCGGCTGGCAGCGGGCCCGGGAGCAAGCCGAACCGTGGGGGTCACCGTCCTTGGCAGGACTCCACCACGCTGACCGCGTTCGCAAGCCTGGGAGACGAGAGCTGCTCACAAGAACAAACCTTCTCCCTGCGCCAACGGGGCAGGCGATGGGAACAAGGGGTTTTTATTATTTTAAATCACAGCAGACAGTCCCAGGGAATCTTTTAGCAGATGATGGATGGTCCTCCCCGTCCGGCGGGTCCTTTGTGCACAGATACGCCGGTTTGGTAACGCACTAACATCACCCGTATGGAATTTGAGGCCATGGGGGAAGCTGCTGGCGACCTCGAGGCCTCCCAGGCCTCGACCAGGGCAGCAGCAATGCCGTGCCATGCACGGCCTCGAGCCGGGCTGTCTCTCACGGGACCATCCT
>JAUBNY010000383.1:577508-592268 GCA_032275445.1 Crypturellus soui | reverse complement strand
CAGCATTGAATAGAAATGGCTCAGTGCTTAAGCAAGCCCAACTCCTTCTCCCTCACCCATCATACATTCTCACTGCACATCTGCACTGGTACCCGTGAGCCTCATGATTTGCCTTCCAGGAAGCTCCTTCATAGACCTCATTGCTTACACCTCCAACAGCTCTTAAACTGCCTGGGAAGCACTGCCTTGGCTCCCTCTGCACCCAGAGCAGCTTGAAAAGAGCTTTATCTTCAAGGAAAGGGAAGATCAAAGAGACAAGCTCCTCACCCTGGCCACTGGGTGAGATGAGGTAGCCCTAAACAGGGAGCAAACAGTCACAGATGTACAACCTTTCTGACAATGCTTATATATACACCCACATTTTAACAAGTTTCTAAAGAGTTGGGCTGCTACAGATCCCTTCAGGCAACCTCTTCTAGAAAAACAGATGGGAAAAAATTGACCCTGCCTTACCAGCCAAGCAGATCCCACTGGAGCAGATGTACCTGCACACACCACAGCAAGATAGAAATGGGAAAGCTCCAGCACCCTGAGCCACACTAGCACCAGCTCCCACAGAGGAGGCCAATTTGAGGTCAGTCACCCTAAGCTACCTGCGAGGACCTTACGCTGCAGCAGCACTGGGAGACCCCATGCAATACACAGAGAAATCAGTGCACACCCTCATCAGCAAAGGCTTCTTCCTCTGAGAAAAGACAATCATGCATGGAGCCTGCACCACCTTTTGAAGCCTCCAGTCAAGTCTTCAGCCCCAGCTAATTGCTGTCAGGTGTCAGGCAAAACACTTACAACGCCCATTAGTGACAAGAGATGACACACCTTGCTCCTCTCGTTGCCACTCAAGATTTTTTTTTCCTGTAAACATGAACTGCATCAGCTTTCAGCAGCCTGGGGAAGAAATGCTAATGCAAGCTTTGAAGCTAGAGGCAAAAGTCAGGCAAACCCCCAGGCGCCCCAAACACGCAGTCTGAATCCAACAGAATTCAAATTGAAATACTTCAGTGTGATACCTTGGCTGAGCTTCTCTCTGTCTTCCTCGACCAGCTGACACACAGACAGCTGCAATTTATTCTCTGCTACCGTATTTTTCTCCTTTTAACCCCTATGAAAAGCTGTCTGCTTTGGAGCTGATAGACCAAGGTTTACAGTTGCTGTGAATAAAGCAACAAAGCAGATCAGGCAGAGAGATGTATAAACCTCTAAATGGCAGCAGGTAGACTGAAAATTTTCCAGAATAGACTCAGGAAGAGTTCAGATCCCTGAAAGAGCATCACCTCCCCACCACATCCCGCTGCCACACCATTGAGGATTTAGCCTCCAGTTTCACAAACATACAAGAGAGGTGAAAATAGCAAATTTGCTCATTTTCCCTGAAAGCCAAAGGGATTTGGGTACCTCCAATACTCTTTCCTCCAAGATTATCCACAGCAGAGAGCACTTCTATTCTAAGAGAGCCTATCAACACTTCCAAATCCCTTCCCAGCCTCCTCGGTGGCTGCTCTGTAGCTCCCGCCCAGCCCAGAGATATCAACGGAGGCAGGTGCAATCACAACCTTTTGGGGGCAGGAGTGCTCTGGAAAATCCACGTCCCCCAAAAGCTCAGGTGGGATGTTACCAGGATTGCTTCGAGAAGAGGCAGCTAATCGCCTCCCTCTTATCTTAAAGATGGGTCTGATTTTAACTATGGTGCACGACAGCAAGTCCAAGCCTTCTAGCTAGATTCCTTGCTGACCTTGTCTGGTGAAGCCCAGGTCTCCCTCCCAGCCCTATCCCCAAGGGCTTTGGAGGTCAGAGATAAGAAATTTAGCAAGACTAAGTCTCTCTGGACCTGAGGAGGTTCATCAAATGGGAGAGGCTGCCCCATACCCAGGCCTCACCTCTCACCCTCCACAGGGGACTCGTCCCCTGCTTGATCCATGCCTTCTGCGCCCGCCTGGCATTCCTCTGAGTCTGACATCTTCTCTCCTTGCTGGCAGCCCTGGCAGGCAGCTCTGCTGGGGACGGGGGAACGGCTCTTGCTGCTGCCTCAGTCTTCCTGTGCTCTGCAGAAGTGAGCTACACCGGAAACCTCACAGGCTTGGGGGGATGGGAGACAGCTTCATTTTTTGGATATTTTAAGGTTTTGCCTCTGCTGTCGGCTTCGAAATCAGGAAGTATCACCCTGCCGCAGTGAGCACGGCAGCCTGCCTTTGCACCCAAAGCGCAGGCAACTGCAAACTGCAGGATGCTGGTGCTCCTGGGTGACAAGCTGGTCAAGGTGTGGATATTGTCCTGGTGTCACACCTTGCCTGTCAATAGTATGGCTGGGGCAGCCCCTTTCTGGTCTTGCAGCCCCAGAGTGGGGTCTGCCCCCCCTAGCTCCCATCCCAGGTCCCTTGCACCCCAATATGGGCTGTGTAAGGGCCAAAGAGCAGGAGAGCACCTCAGGTC
Organism: Crypturellus soui; assembly: GCA_032275445.1. Classification (NCBI taxonomy): domain Eukaryota; kingdom Metazoa; phylum Chordata; class Aves; order Tinamiformes; family Tinamidae; genus Crypturellus; species Crypturellus soui. The sequence continues at coordinate 589,838 of JAUBNY010000383.1, read as the reverse complement.
CCATCTGGAGATGGCGGGGGCAAAGGAGCATGGCTGAGGAGCTGCCATGAGGACCGCAACAGCGGCCTCCAGCCACCACTGGGTCACCAGGTTGGTGACCTACCTCTCCACTTGTGCACACAGGGTGGGGAGGAAAAGGACGGAGCAGCCATGACCAGCCCTGCCAAGGCAGAAGAGGAAGCAGAAGGAGTTATGGCTGCTGATGCTGTGCCTGCCCAGTGTCAACCATTTCCTTCCCATGGCAAATGGTTCCTTCACACCCCCCATTTTTGTTCACCCCCCTAGAGCAACCTGCATGTTGGACGAGCCCCCCCAGTGTTGAGGCCCTGCAGCTCGGAGAGGGCCTTGCAGGGCACTAGAAAGACACAGCTGGGCCGACAGGGGCCCTACTCCACTACCAAACTTTATTTACACCATCACATTCCCTCCACGGCCCTTCGAAAAGGGCAGAGAAACAGAGGAAAGGCGGGAGCCGTGGGTGCCAAGCAACCGCCTTTGACAGGGGGCGCTTAGGACTCGCCAGCCTCGAACATCTTCTTCCTGCCCTCCATGCCGGACTTCTCCTCGATGTTCTTCCGCCAGTCACCCACGTCACGAAGGTCCTTCTCCTGCAGGTCGGGGGCACACATGACAGGGCGGCTGGCAATGCCCCACGACCTCACTGACCACTGCCCCTTAGCCTACCCCCCACAATCCCAGCAGCTAGTGGATCCCATGGATGTGAGGACTTCCTGGTGATTTAAGTGACATCTTTGGGGTGGCATTAAATGTGGAAGTGATTTTCTGTCCCTAAAGTACTTTTTGGATGGTTTGTAGAGCTTCCATCCGTGCCACAGTGCATTTGGAGATAAATCTCCAAACTCTGGGGGAGAAGAGCTCTGGCTCAGAGTCTCCACTGCCCCAAGCCTGAGCCTTCCAGTTCTGCTCACCCCTGTGCTTGTGACCCACAGCAGAGCTGGTGTGGCTCATCCTGCACACTGCTGGATGGCCAGGCAATGTCCTTCGTGCATCTAGCCATGGAAACCTCACTGCAAATGCCAGTGAACTTTTCCCTTCTCATAAGCTCAAGGAGCCCAGTTCCACCTCGCCACATACTTTGGCGGGGTACCCTACACTTTTTCAATAGTATGGAAGCTGCAGGAGAAAACACTGGGGCCTCAGACCTGTCTACTACTCGGGGGCCCCAGAAACATGAGCTTGGTGTACGGGAGGGATACCTTCTCAGTGTCCTCCTTCTTGACTTGCTTCAGGTTGGCGCGGAGGTCCATGTTGACCTTGTGCTTGGAGCCCAGCAGGGCCCGCAGCATAGCGTCAGCGGACATGCGCACCCTACGCAGAGGTGGCCGCTTGAACTTGCCCCTGAGGTCGAACAGCTTCTGGTTTAAGTCTTCCAGCTGCAGGGAAGAAATGAAGGAAGAGAGAGAGGGAGGCACAGCTTCCCTCAGCTGGACTAGGTGCCAACAAATGGTGTGAGGAGCTGCTAAGCATGAGCTGGAGACTCCTCTGAAGCAGCTGAGGGATCACTCCTCAGGAAACCCACCTCTTTGGTAGTCTTCTGTAATTTCACCTCGGTGTCATACCTTTCCTCATCCACTGAGTCTATCTTGGCATGAAGCTTTTTGCACAGTTCCTTGGATAAAGAACAGAGAGGAAAGCTGAGTACAAGAACTCACACACTCGATTCCTCTTCTCTGACCTGTTCCTTCTCCTCTGCTCTGAAAGATTCCCACTCAGAAGACTGGGGAAGGATTAGTCCATTGGTCAAGACCGACTGATCTAAGACAGTGAAGGGTGGCTTGCAGGCTAGTTCCTGCTCACTGTTCCACCAGCTCTATGGGACTTCTGCCTCAACATGCCATCAGAGACGTGACTTTCTTGCCAGCTAGCCCCTTCTCTTGCAAGGACACTCCAGGCTAGCACTCAAGCCAGCTCCATGATATCCACCCAGGCATGGGCATGTCATCAGGTGACTGCAGAAAGAAGGCTGTGGCCTTAGCACTGCACACAAAATACCTTGCAGAAGTTGTAATCTGCCTTCTTGGCCCTGCACTGCCAGTTACCCCCCCCTCATAATGTCTTTGGGGGTGCTAGTATCCCTGCATCTCCCTTGTCTCTATCTCCACAGTGGAGGGAGGCATGCAGAGAAGGGCCAAGATAGGAAGAAAGACTACACTGACTGGTAGAGCCAAATCCTTTCTGGTTCAGCACAGTCAGAGGATTAAATCAATCATTACCTGAAGCTCCTGCATGGATCCTGGCAGTGACAGAGGAGGACAGTGCTCTGCCAGGTAGTTCTGCTTTTCCACCTCCTTAGCAGCTGTTTCCTTTTCTATTTCACTGACAGCAAGCTGGAGCATAGCACTCTGGAAAGCAGCAGGAGGAAATCAGTGAGGTGGGAAGCAAGGGCAGAGTGAGGGAGCCATGGCAAACCCCAGCCAGAGAGACAGCTCTGCCGATGCAGAGCTCCCTGCCTCTGCGATACTGGCATCCCCAAGCAAGGGGACGTAAGTGCAACACACCTCCACCAGACCCAGCCATGCCACCTACCTTCAGGTGCTGCCGACGGGCAGTGGCTGCCCTCCTCTTTTTCTGCAAGTGGGAGGAAGAAAGAGAGAAAGGCAGGTTATAATCTGTCCATTTCTGCTTTTTTTCCCCTCTCTGTATAATCCCACTTTCCATTTAGATCCCACTGTATAACCCCTGCATTCCTGCCAAGGAGCTGTCTGCAACCAGTAAGCACACCTTGACACATAGTTGGTCCCCAGACTGGCCGCACTCTGCAAAGAGGCTTTGCTGAATATGGCTTTGCTAATCTCAGGCATCTAAATTCCACAAACTAGACCTCAGGTAAAAATAGTGCAAGTAAAGACGCATATAAAACAGAGATCTAAACCTGGCTTCTTTGGATTTTGTTAAGCTTTTTAGAATTTTTTAGAATATCCTCTTGCTCAGAAGAGGGTTTTGCTCTCCATGCAAGTCAACAGGCTCCAGCACTCCTGGATAACAGGAAGCTGTGGGACTTCTTTCTGAGAGATTGATGGCACACGCAGGTGGGAACAGCCCGACATGTGAATGCATGAATATATGGGCCTGAAAAGACCTAGCACATGGTCTGTTCCGACCAGCTAAACTGGGAGAGATGGAGGGCAGCAAGGCTGTGGCTGCAGGACAAAAGCCACCAAAGCCAGCTGAGAAATACACTGCACTCTCCAGCTCTATAAATCTTTACATTTTGGAGACCATGACAGATTGAGCTTGCCTTTTTGTGCCCATGATATGTTGGGACAGCAGCAACAGGTCTCCTGGTTGCAAAGGAAGCCGCAGCCTTGATCTGTCACTATATTGCAGCTGCTTCCTCAGCCCTTTGCCCAGAAGGCAGAGCAAGCCTGAGTGTGGCTGGGGTAGGGGAAATGCACTGTGACATCTGATATGCGATATGCAGTTGTGGGGGAGAAGAAAGCAGTGTTTGGGTGTAAGTTTCTGCTACATGCAGGAGGAAGTGGATAAGGATCTACAGAGTGCAATGTAACAAAATCTGACATGTTTTGCATATACAGATGGTGCTAAGGCCTCAAAGAGGTGTAGGACTCTGCAGTGCTCTCCCATCCCTCTTTGGAGTGCTGGGTTTGGTGGGGAATTAAAGCACCTGTTGGACCTCAACTCCATGTTGTGGAGATTCTGGGCTTTCCTGAAATGCTCTTCTCTCTAGGTGAGGACAAGCCCAAGCTTGTTTTGTTTTCAACATCTGGGGAGGTGCCAGCCAGAGATGGAGGACTGAGCAACTTGCTAAGAGGAGAGGTGGAGCGATACTGGCAGAACTAACGCCTGGTCTTGGTTGCTATGGCTAGAAGGAGTTCAGGTCTGCTACTGATTCAGAGCCATCTCAGTCTGCACAACACCTCTGAAGACGTGCATTACATGACTCTCTGCCACCAATGGTGGGATTTCAACACCACAAAAAAGATATCAAACCCAGAAGAACAAACACAGAAGTTCACACTTTGTTGAAAGAAGCAGCGAATTCTACTGTGACAAGCCACATACAACCCTCCCACAACTTGCAGACCCAATGAAACCCTAGTGTAACTATTCAAGGTTTTGAACCCAGACGTGCTCTAGTTCTATTGGAAGCCAGGGAGAACACCTAAGCATGCAATCTCCATCATCTTCATGTTCCCCTAGAAGCCAACCACACCAGATCATCTTTGAAAAGCTATTTGACAATGCTGTGCAGGATGAAAGTGAGGAAATAAATATGGGGAATGACAAGCAGTGCAACCAGAGAGGAGGTTTCAGGACCACCAGCCATTGCTCTCCAGGCAGGGGTTCCCAGCACCATCTCGTGGCCAACGTGAGAAAAAAAAAAAAAAAAAAAAAAACAGGGAAAAAATCCCTCAGCACCTGCCTGCAAGCCAGGAACAACAGGCAGAAAGGAACATCTTTACAAGTTTGTTGTTGTTTTCTGTTTTTCCCCACCTTTACTGGAAGGAATCATCAAGACAACCTTGCTACAGACGGGGCTGTTCTTCCTCCTGAGCAGCTGCTTTCTTTCTAAGGAGGAACCGTGAAGCCAAGACTAGTGTCACAAGCATTGCTAAAAGCAAAAGCCCAGCAACACAAAACACACTTACCTCGTCACTGTTCAGAAGAATGAGATGGACAAGGAAGGAAGAGAAGAGAGAAAAACAAGGCAGTTACTTAATGAGAAACAAGTGGAGGAATCTTAACAAGTGTAAAAAGTTGTCAGTTAAAAGTTTTAAAAGGCCAATAAAACATTAGAGACAGAAAATGGGAACTTACTCAGCCATCTTGCTTTAAGTGGTTGTGAACCTGCAATAAAAAACGAAGAAAAAGGTTCACAATTACTCATGATGATGATGATTATCTTCATCTTAAAAACAAAGCAAGATTTCCCTCGTCAAAAAGAGGAATAGGTTTGTTCTTATTTCCCAACTTCCCCAAACTTTCATCACATGGGGAGGTAGGCTGTGGTCTATGGATGAGAGCCAAACACATGCCTCTTGCCTCACACCCAAACCTCAGCGTTTGTGGCACTGGGCAAAACAGTGTTTGGAGCAGGAAAAGCAATAGATTTGTCACAGTAATTTTTGCAGACATGTCTCTTCTGTGACCCTCAGGAAAACCGCTTTACGCAGTGATGGACAAAGGGTGAAAAGCAGCTATTTTTGGACTTGATTCTGTCATATAGTTCTCACTGTATAGTTCTATAACAACATAAGAGGCAGATCTTTCAGCCCTCAGCCTACCTGCCTTCAATACAGGGCAAACAGCTCTGTCTCATTTCATGAGCAAGAGATGTCCTGAGGGTTGCGGAGGCTCCAACACTATGAGCGTTTAGTCAGAGAGCAAGGGCAAGTACTGAGGACTCCAGAGCGTATTGGCTACGTTGCATAGTACAAGGGCACCTTTTGCAACAGCCACAACACAAACAACCCAGAAGAGGTTTGAAAGGATTTTTTTGTTGAGCTGATAAAGCCACAACCCCTGACAAGTTCTAGCATTTCCTTTAAGTGGAAATTAGATAGGCTCAACGCAGCATGTTGGAGAGAAAAGCACCTTTGCATCCCCTATATTTTGCTGTAAATTGTTGCCCGATAAACACAATTTTGTTTTCTTTCTAGTAGAACTGTATTTCCTGCCTGTATCTCCTAGCAAAAGGACTCCAAGTGCCAGCCCATGCCCAGTTAAGCTAGTTTCTCGCAGGACAAACAACCTCTCAAAACACAGCTCCCTATAGACCTGGGAGACCACCTTGGGAGGTGAAGTGTTAATGGGGCCTGAGCTGAAGGGAGGACGTACAGATTGCAGGGCCAAGCTCCCTGAGGAAACTTTATCCTAGAAAATGTGCAGGCCCATCACATTACTGGGGAGGAAAGTGCTTCTAAAAATGGTCAGGGAGCTGCACAAGGAGCTGCAGCTGTCTCCTCAGACAGCAGCCTTTTGCCGGTGCCAGGCCCCATGACTCAGGGAGGCTGGGGCAAAGCAAAGCAAAAGCCACCACAGGTGGCTCAGCTGTGGCTGAGGGACAGGGCCTCGGGGGAACGCAAGCTATTTTTGCTTTCATGCCTCCTGCACACACATACACACGCACCCACTTCAATGACATCTAAGCTGCAAGTACAAAGGAAGCGAGGAGAGAAGCCCAGTTCACAGCTATCTGCCTGCAGTGCAGGCTCTACATCCCCTGTTCAGTGGGTTACATTAAAACTGAGCATCTATCTCTCTTTTACAGGCTTCCAAGCTCTGAGGACAGTTTTGGGGAGGAAGGTACTGCCCTCACCAGGTGAGCAGCAGGGATAATGGCTCTAAGTAGGGGATCACCGCTGAGTTACACAAGCTGAAGATGGGGTCCCACTTCCCATGCCCTTGGGGAGGTCAGCTCCACTTGCCCTTCCATTCAAGACAGACAGAAAAAAAACAGTCAAATGAGGGGAAGGCATGATACTAAAGAGATAGAAAGCCACTGGAAAAGACAGACTTTTTGATGCATGGACCCTCTTCAGCAGGCAAAGGATGGAGCCAGGCTTATTAGCATCCCTGTTTTCCCTAGCAGGCCACCCCTCTTTGCATTTATCTGCCCCAAACACATGAATCTGCTTCCCCTTCAACCCTACCAGCAAGCTGGGTCAGTAACAGACATGCAGAGCGGCTCACCCAAGTCCTGAGGAGGAAGACTGAGAGCCCCCGTGGACAGACAGGACTGACTGGCGAGCCGTAGGCAGCTGGCTGAGTAAGGAGGTATAAAAGGGCTTCTCGGGTGGCTCAGCAGAAAATCCACCTTCTCTTTAAGGGCATGGAGACCTTCTCAGACCAATGATGTGCAAGACTCCCTTGTGCACCTCCCTTGGCCGGGGCAGGCGAGCCACGCAGCCCTGGAGGAGAGGGCAGCCACCACGGGCAGCGGGGAGATGGACGTATGGACGCAGGGCGGGGAAGGGGAGGTCTGCTGCTGCTGGTGAGTGGGAAGCGGAGCCGCCTGGGAGCTGGGGGAGTCTTCCTCCCCCTCTTCTCTCTGGCTGTCTTCTGATGCTGGTACGGCCTTGGGGCTATGGGGACTCCAGGGTTCCCACACACAGCAAGCTACCTGCAAGACCTGGACTGCAAGGTACAGCTATTGGTAAAATTCCTCATTGGAGATATAGTTCATGCACAGAGAAGGGAAGGACAAGGCAGGGCTCCATGCGTTGCTTCTGAGCAGCTTGGCCTTTTGCCTGGTGGGAATGATGGGCAGAAGGATCCCAGTTGGTATGTGGATCCCATAGAGAGAGGACCCCCAATATCTCCTTCTGCCTTCAGGCACTCCCTTTCCTTTCAGCAACATCTCTTAGGCTGGGTCAGAGGTGTCCCTGGCAAATCTTTCCAAAATTATTTTCCTGCTGCAAACCATGACTGCGCCTGCAGCAGGTTGGGGGCTGCACTCCCCTGTCCTGTGGCAAGGCAAGGCAGCAGAAACCCACAGCACAGGCTGTCTCTCTGGATCAAGGTATAAATGTTTTATGTAGTGAAATTGGCCTAACCCTGCAAAATCAGGAGTTTCAGTGGTTGTAGGAGTGTGATTTCCCCTTGCAAATCCACAGCAAACACAGAGAGAGAGGGTCGTTCAGCAGAGGTCTCTGGCTGGTAGTAGAAAGCATCTGGAGCCTGTGATCCCTCACCCCAGGGAAGAGGAGGAATATGATTTCTTCCACCTGTAGATTGCATCAGTGCAGGCTGCCTTTGGGCAACAAGGAGTATCAGCCTAATATAAGCCTGCCTCCACGTGAAACCAGCTCCTGGGCATGAGAAGCCCTGCTCCTGCTAGCGAAGCACAGCACAGCCAAGTCACACCAGCCCCTTCTCAAGGGCTGGCGGCAAAAGTGGCCAAGGTGATGAGGGCATGGGCACATGGTGACTTCCGAGCACCCTCTGCTGGGAAAGGAGCAGAGAGGCACACGGATTCTCCTCTCAGGTCCTCTGCACTGCGTGCTGAACACTCACTCTGCACCTCCCTGTCCTCAGGCCTTGCCAGATGACACTTCCTCTACATTCATGTCCCTGAGGCAGTCCACATTTTAGTGGCAATGGTCTTCAGCTCCAGGCAGGCCTACAAAACACCCAGATTAAAACTCCTGCAGCTTCTACCACACATCCCTTGCTACTTCCTCTGAAGACAACTTATTATTGGAGGCCTTGCTGTGGACAATTTAAAGTTGAGGCCCATCCAGCAACCATCTCCCATCTTGTCTCCAGCAAAAGCAGACAGTTTGGCAGGAGGAGGGCCTGCTTGTCTCAGTTAAAGTTAGGTTCTCAGAAAAGATAAAAAACAGACCAAAGCAAGCTACCTGGGAAAGTGTCTGAAGAGTGATAGTGACCACCCTCCATCAGCCAACAGCAGAAATCAACCATTAAGAACAGCTTCGCTGCTTCACTTTTCTCCTCAGTATCAACTCTCAATGTTTATCGCATTTAAACTCTTTATTAATCCAAAGTTCCTACAACAATATTTTTTTCAGCTCTGTATACAACTACACATACTCCAGCAACTATTGGCTCATCGGTTCTCAAAATAGTTGCTCAGCTTTTGGAGGAAGACTCAAAACTGGTGAGCTACCAGTACAAAACTTACCAAAACTTATCTGCACCCAAGAGTTTCACTTAGCCCCATGAAAGGAAGGCTTTTTGAACTTCCCAGAGTGCAGGCATGCCTGCACAAAAGAAAAAAAATATACATATATATACATGTATTTGCTCTGAGTTCCACTTTACCTGAGTGGAGTACCTGCTCTGAGTTATCACTTTACCTGCAAGTGTTTGATCTGAAATGAGTAAGTGTGGAGTTCCCAGAAAAGTTTTCAACTGGCAGATGTGAGTTTAGGATAAGGAGAGGTCAGGAGGGCCAGTGACTGGAGGGTGAAGTGTGGTAATAGGGTGAGTAGAAGGTCGAGCCTTCAAGCCTGCAGCAGGCATTCCCTAGAATTGCCTTGTCCAGAGGTCAAACTCTAGGATAGCTCTCTCAAAATAGGTGGCACTCCAGATCCTTCTGGAGGAAGGCATCCAATGAGCACCAGGAAGAACAGAGGAGGAAAACAAAACAAAAACAAACACACACAACAACACACACATCCCACAATAGATGAGACAGTTGACATTAGAAAGTGGTTTCTAAATTAAGTAGACTAAGTGTTTGAGTGATTACTGAACAAACACCTAACAGAGAAACTAAAGAAAAACATAAGGAAACTCCCATCAGTCCTTCAGAAGGCTTCTTAGTGAGCATAAGACCACAGGGGCCAGGAGTGAATACAGCATTCAGACTTGGATACATTTCCTCTGGAGCAGATGATCAGTCCTCATTGCTTTTTTCCCTCCTCACATACTAGAAGGACACACAATGGTGTGACCCACCACCTCCAGAGCAGTGTGACCATCCTACATTTTCTCTACAAGGCCCAGTGAGGGTGAAGGAGGCTCTGCTCTATATTTTAAAGGGATTTGGGTATGGACTTTTGGGCTAGGCTCTTCCAGGAAACCACCCGAAGTCCAAGCTATCCCTTATAGCCATTTCTTTGCCCTTATACTACTTGTTGCTTCCTCTTTTGATCCTACAAACATCAAGTGGACATGCATCTTATAAAGCACTTTATTCACTATGTAGTCATGTAGCTGGACTAATTAATTCAGCATGGCACCAGAGGACATTATGTTTCCATCTATCAGTACCTAGACCACATTTGCTACGGTTCCGAATGTTCCTGTAGTGCCAGAACTGGCTCTGCTCCTACATGATCCCATCCTGGCTCCTAACACATTTGGAAGAAGTAGCTTTTATTTCTAAGGATGATATTGGCAGTAAGGACCTAGGCTTTCTGCTTACCAGCAAATGTGCTCATAGTAAAAAAAAAAAAAAAAAAAAATCGGGCATGATCACTGGGCAAACTGATAACTGATGTCCCTTTACTTTTCCACAATCAAATCAGAACAAGGCACATGGCTCCTCTTCTACCCAGGACATTCCCTCTCCCTCTGGTCTTCCCCTAAAAGAGGTCCCCACACTGCTGGCACCAGACACTACAAACTGCTACAAAGGAAGGCAATAGCCTTTGTATCTGTCCTAAATACCCCACAGCAACAGTCACCTCATTCACTTATGCAGTAAGTTAAGGCCATTTTCTTTTTGGCTTTCTTCAGCACTGCTGCCAGACAACATAAGTCACTGCCCTTTTAGCTCCATGCCATCCTCCTTGACAGGGAGTGCTTCAGGCCTGCCATGTTGACATCTCCAGGCTGCAAGGATGTCTCCAAACCCACCAGCATGTCCTGGTGGGACTCCTGGATGTTCAGTGGGTACCGTGCCCTCACAAACTCATAGGCTGCCAGCAGTCTCATGCTGTGCTTGACCATCAGGTACTGGATGACACAAGTAGGACCCAGAGAGTAACCATCTCTGCAGTGGATAAGGACACGCTTCCCTTTTTCCAATGAGGCATCAATGCATTCATTGATGTCCTGGAAGTAAGGCTGCCCAAGTTCGTGATGCTCCCCATCCAAGGGAGCCTGGATGTCAACCTTGAGGCGTGACCAGCTGTGCCTGAATCCTCCTCGACCGCAGGTGCAGGGAATGATGCTCAGGCTGCGGTCACTGGGCAGACTGCTCATATCGATGATGCTGTCAATGCTGTTCTTGCACAGTGCCCGCCCACTGTAGGCAGCATTGAGGTTCCCCAGGTAGATGCAGTCTGTTATCCTAGCAATGATGGGTTCTGTGAAGTGGAAACACACAGGCTCTCCTGGCTTCAAACCATTGGGATCCTCAGGATCTAGATTCTTTTTCCAGGTACCCTTGAGAAACTTCTTGGAGCTGGCACTAGACAGAGGGCTAGAATCCAATTCAGAGCTGCTGCTCCATAATGGTGGTGAGAACAAGGAGAAACGGCTAGAAAGCTTGGCTTTGGAAGGGGTGTCTGCTGAACAAGGCAGGGGAAGACCTGAGGTAGGACTGGATCTGAGAGCACAGGAGAGGGATGCCTGTGCTGGAGACCATGTGCTATAGGCTACCCCTCTGCTCTGAGTCTCATCCATCTGCAAAACAGGAAAGGACTCGTGAGACTGCAGAAATTCACCTTTCCACTGCAAGAACATGACTTAGTCCCAGAACAGCACTTGAGGTCCAGCTCACCAGTACATACTAGAAGCCCTGAAGACCTTGCCCATCACTACCCCAAACATCCATCCTATCTGTTTCCCAGAGGCACAAACAGGTAGTGAGCACTCACCTGGGCTTGCAGACCACTCTGCCTGTTCTGAGGTGCTTGGTGGTTGAACTGACCTTCCCCTCCTGATGGCAGTGACAAACAGAGTGACCAGGGTGTCCTGCTAGGCTGCTGGGCTACTGATGCCACATCCCCAGGGTTCTCATCATGTGCTTCATTTTTCATTGTTATTAAGTTTGGACAAGAGCCTGTAGGAACAGGACAGCTCAATATGGACACACATGAACAGTCAAACACAAGTGTTTTCATTAAAAAAGCACTGGCCTTGGAGAGAAATAAGGCATTTAAATGAGCTGTTCCACTCCACAGCTCAGTCCTTTTTTCATGGCTTGGTACAGCCTAAGAGTGAGTGCACAGGCTCTAACAGGTAGCACCCCTGCCCAGACACTGGTCCATATCCAGGTCTCAAGCAGCTGATGTGTGTGGAAGTTAAGCCCTCCCGCATTCCCATAGAGTCTGTCCTCCAGAGAACAGACTCCTGATTGCAATCTTTGCATGTTTGCTGTCCTTAAATCCTGTGCACTAAGAGTCAAATCATGCCCAGAAAACAGACTGAGTCCTCTCTATTTTCAAATGAACAAGGTTTAACACATCTCCAATCTTCAAATACCTTTTAGGCTCTACATCAATATGACTCCCCAAGGTCAGTGACTGCCCTGCAAACCAGTGGACACCTACAGACTGATGCTTCAGAAATAATCTGTTTCAAACTCACTAGGTTTTTGCAAACATAACCCCAGAAGCCATGTTTCAAATATTCTGACAGCTGTGAAGACCCTCAGCAGCCTTGCCTACCCGAGCAGCACTGAGAAAGAGCCATGGGAGAAGACAGCTGCAAGGAGATGGGCCTCTGGAAAGTCTTCTGGAGATGCTTCACAATTAAGCCTGGGAAGACAGGGGATGAGTTCAGACTAGCAAAGGATAGAGATGGAAAAAATGCACACAAAACCCCACCGAGCATCTTTCAAGAACAGGCCTAAAGAGCAACTCTTAGAAAGCTACCTGCCATGGGCTGCTGCTGTGAAGGGAGGACAGTCCTGGTTCTGATTGCTTGCCCCTA
>JAUBNY010000383.1:560723-577408 GCA_032275445.1 Crypturellus soui | reverse complement strand
GAGCCCACCGGTGGCACCTGCAAGCCTCAACCCCACCATGCTGTATGCCACCACCACTCACCTGTGACACTGTCCTTCTTGGGGTGGCATTTTTTTTCCTGTAGCTTGAAAGGAATGAAGTCCCTGCGCTGCTTCTGTGACTGCTCCATTCTGCTTAGACCTGAAATAGCAAGAAATGCAAGGTTGGGACATCTCACATCTGAGACAAATTAAATCCCTGGTGGTTTCATACTGAGGGGCGCTGGAGTTCACAGTACTACCCTCTCTGCTTCACAGCCACACAGCTGCTGGTGGGACAACCTGACCCATTCATGCTGGTGCCTAGGATAGCTCGAACTTCCCCAAAGGGACCCAATGAAACATCCCCCGCTGCTCAGGGCCGGCACCCAGAAAGCAAGCAAAGATGCACAGCTTGGGTGTCACCATAAAAAAAAATCAAACCCAAAGGACAGCTGTGGGGTGGAGGATCTCTGCACTCTGGGTCTTGGCTCTATTTTTCATGCTTAGCTTGAGGAAGAGGCGCTTTTCTTCCCACTATCCCAGTGAAGAAAATATTCCCCCTCCCTTTCTGCCCATGGCGGTGAAGGAGGCTCCTGGGGCCACAAGGGCAACGGCTGTGCCAGGAGTGGAAGAAAGAAAAGGGGAGAAGGGAGGGGAACTCCTTACCTCGCTCCAACTTTGCCGTCTGCTGGGCAAAGTTTGCTGCTCGCCCGGCGCATTCTGCCGCGTGCGGGGGCCTACGGCACCCGTTGGCCTGGCCCCACAGCCGTTGCGGGGAGCAAGGCGGTATGCCGGGCAGCCTGGGAGATGTAGTCTTGGTGGGAAGAGCGGCCCTGCGAGCGTGAGGCACTGTGGGGCCCGCCAAGGAGCGTCGCTCCGGCCCAGCGCTGCCTGCGTCCCCTCCTGCACCCGCAGCGCGGGAAAGTTTCCTTGCAAACTCCCAGCGCTGGCGGCACTTCCCCAGAGCCCCCCTTCATGCTCATGTCAGGCCCGCCACTGCCCTGTCTTGTTTTCAAGAGAGGCAGAGCAAAGCAAAATGCATATCTTGCTTCACCTCTGGGTTTTGAGCCTGGAGGCATTACAATTCCCGGGTATTTTTTTTTCCTTCCCCTAATTTTTCAACCACAAAGGATTAAAAAAATGCACTTTGGAAGAAAAAGCTACAATCTACATAAAACCCCAGGAGCAGCAGCTTTTAACAAAGACATGCACGTGGCAAAATATCCACTTCACCATAAGGCTTGAGACATAATAATCCTGGTTAAAACACATTAATAAAAATGGCACGCTTACTGCTTGGGGAAGAAGCTTAGATGGTCTCCAGTGCTCAAAGCCTGTGGGACTAGGCAAAACCACCCAGCTGGATGGCAGCCAGCACATGCCCAAGCTGCACAGTGACAGTCCCTACTCATTTTTGTCCCACTGACAGACAAATCAGGACATGCAGGCACAACGCTGCGCCTCCTCCTGCCACCGCTTCTGCAGCAGCTATAGCCGGAGATGCTTGGGAGGGACTGGTTCCAGCCCTGCTTGGAGGATGGCCAGCTTCAGAGGCAGGTCCAGGCGCTGAGGGCCACATCCAGGTGGGCTGTGGAGGTCCCTGAGGACAGGGGTGCCCCACTGGGACGTGGTCCCCAGCACTCTTGTCCTCAGGCTGCTCCCCTCAGGGCATCACCATGCTGCCTGGCTCCCCATGAGATTCACGTTAAGCTTTCCCAGGAGACAGGTTTCCAAGGAGATTGACACCAGTGGATTCCTGTCTCCAAGGAATATTCTCTTTTGGATCTGTCTATAAATAATTCACATAAAGCCATAAATCTCACATCAAATCCCTTGCTTTTCAGCATTTCTTGATTTCTTACTTCCTTTTGTGAACCATTAGCCTCTCTGCCCATGGAGCAACCCACACCCTGTGCCTCCTCAGCAGCCCCAAAGACAAGCACCAACCTGGGACTCAGAGCTTTGCAGCCAAATGTGTCTTGGTGCTTGTCAGTGCTGTTGGGGTTTAAAGGGCTCCTTCTCCTGCAAACCCACCTGTACAGCTTAGGATGGCTTCTAACACATATGAGCAGGGAGTCACCAGAGTTTTACAAAGGTTTCCTCTAAGCTGCAGGATCTAAGTGCTTTTGCTGCATCCTATGGCTAAGCACAATCTTCCATACCAGGATGAGGCCCAGGCTAACAAGCCTGCTTACAAGCTGAGGAGAAACTCATTTCCCTCTCATTTACTAACAGAGGTTTGGTTTTTTATTGCATTTCCCATGGGGGAATCTGTCTGCTCAGGGCATGCAGTTGCATGCTCAGCTCTCCAGGTACAAGTACGTCAGCCCAGCCGGAGATGTGTGGGAGGACAGATGACCTTGCCAAGGCTACCAGCAAGCACTGATGGGGACAAGCACAAGGGGAACACCCCCAAAAAAACATATCTAAAACCAACCCAGAGATGTAGCCTGCACCCCATATTGCATTTAAGGCATTCCCTTCTGAGCCCATCTGTCTCTGTTTAAGGTCAAGGCATTAATTCCCTCCATGCCGTTTTACAAGTATTTCTCAGGTGACTGATTTCCTCCTCCAGTTCATTAACTGGAGCTGTCACATGCTGTTTTCCCGACAGAAGTCACACTTCACTTGGTACAGCTATTTCAAAACAATCATGTCATCTCTTCCTTCATCACAGCCACTATTAAGACTAGGGAATATTTATTAAGAAGCAGAGCAGCTTTTGTAAGTTAAGCTCAGGTTATTCATATCTATCAAGAGTTTTCACAGTGGTCCTGAGCTTCACAGAATTTACCCAACTGCCCAAGAGGCATGGAGAGGAACCCCAGACCACTGAAGATAAACTGCTTTCCTATAGCAGTGGGTCTTCACCAATGTTTCTGGCTCAACCACAGGAGGAAAGGGAGAGGATGAGGGATGTGCTGTAGTTACCCTCATGCGCAGCAGTTCCAGTAGCCATGGAACGTGATACAGTCCCATCTGCAGGGATGATGGCTGGAGAGTCCCACCCCAAGCCATGTCTCATGACATGCAATGCAACATGGACCAGAACCAAGCCAGGAACAGGCTAACAGTAAAGTAGCAGAAGTCCAGGGGCTGCATTTGTTCCCTACTTTTGTTTCATTTACCTCTTGCCAGGGTGCAGAGCATTCTTATCAGAGAGCAAAGAGTGGACCCTGCATCTCTAACACCTTCCTCACCAGCCCACCCTCTCTCCAAGCTTGAGCGCTCCAACTCTAAGGATCCCTCCCTCATTTACCATTTCTCACCATTTTTATCTTGTCTGGAAGTCTTTTCTCCTTCCACTTCCCCAATACAATTAGGCGGCAGCCAAGAGCTCACCCTTTGCCTGTTTATTCACAGCCAAAATAAATACTGCTCCAGGGTGCTCGCACATCAGTACTTCAGAAACATTGACAGAGTCATTGCTACCATGTTAGCTCGAAACTCTGGGCATATCTCTCCTCCATCCGCCAGCGGACGTGAAGGGCTGGTGCCTGTGCCAATGCCATCCCCCCTGCAGCATCCTCTGCCCGCTGCCAGCCTGCTCTATGGGGCTCTGCTCCGCTGGTTCATGGGGCTACACTGGGCAGTAGCCAGCAGTTCGCCTCTCGGCCAGCTGTGCCCGGCCTGGGCCCTGGTTGCTCCTGCGTGCTGTGAGGGCAAGCTGAGAGGGGCACAGCAGCCCTGCTATCGCGTGTGCAGCGGCAGCTTGAGGTGGGTCTTCAGCCCCAGGGCTTTGTCGACCACGTCCACAGGTTGCAGGCTGTGCCACTGGGCGATGGGTCGCCGAGGGTTAGACAGCATGTCAGACCAGTGCCGGAGCTGGTTGCCTGTGGCCCGGCAGCCCAGGAAGAGTTTGCCAATCTGCTCATTCTTGGTCATCTTGTCATGATCCCAGACGGAGACGACCAAGTCCACGTTCTGGAGGAGAGGGTGAAGATGGTGAGCAGGAGGCCACGTAGCCCATGGCACACCATCACAGCATCATTGGTCAAGACTGCTCAGGGATAGGGAAGCACGTGACAGTAGCTGCAGAGGGTCAGGCACCCATGGGTGCAACTGTCCTTGCAGCCATACTTGTCATCATCACATGTTATGGGGCGGAGAGGGGAGTGCTGGTCTGGGATGTCCTCCAGACAGGGGAAACCCACCTGAATCTGATTGAAAGGCACCTCAAAAACAAACACCTCATTGAAGTAAGGGCTTAAAGTATTTTTCTTCACACTTGTCTTCCTCTTCTTCCACTTCTTCCTGTTCAGGATAAGGTGCACTTTGACAAAAGGATCTGCAGGAAGAGAGACATGACTGGGACAAGTGACAACTATTCTTTGACACACCTAGGTGTCCCAAGCAGAGCTGGCAAGCCTGGTATGGGGTATAGCCCCTCTCTTCCCACATGTCTCTCCTCCCTGCTATCATCAAAGGAAGCTATACCATCCCCAGGCAAGGGTAGAGAGATCTGAATATGAGGGACTCTCTGACCTGACAGTCCACGGGAGTCCATCCTCTTAAGCTTCTTAGCTTCGAGGACCACCACAGTCAGCTTGCCAGTGCTGGGGACATAGCGGAGCGAGAAGCAGACCTCGCCAAGCCGCTCTTGCTGTTGGAGAGATGCGAGCAGTGAGCACCAGATGGAGAGCTGGGCTGGAGGAGCCTGCAATGCCAGCCCAGCTGAAGCCAAAGCAGCATCTCAAGGCTGCTTTCCAGGTTCTCTGGTGCTCTCTTCTCACTTTTGCACCCAAAGGGCTGCTTTTTCTCCTCAGAGAGGTAGTGAGGAGAATGTGTGGTCGGATAAAGATGCCTCTCCTGCTTCTTGGTGATATGACCAGACCCAGTCAGCTTCTCCCCCACCAGAGTCTGCTCCTCTGGGCTGGCTCCCAGCCTGGGCACTGCAGGAGGGACACAGGATCCCCTCACCACCCAAGGTGGGAGCCTCAGCACTGCCGTGGCACTTCACAACTGGAGCCAGTGCTCACCCTCTTCCAAGGTACCAGGAGGGGAAGGCCAGCACTTCTCCCACTCCTGGCTCTTTGCATTGCCTTTCCTTGCTGCTCAGAGCAGGGTGCATGCAGGAAGTGGCTGCTCCCACAGCAAGCCATGGCACTGGGGCGTGAGAAGCAAGACCCCTCGCTGGAGCTGCTGGCAAAGTGAGAGCAATACTGCAGGAACCAGAGCTTGGGGAGAGAACAGGGGATGAAGCCTCCAGGAAAGAGATCTCTAGGACATGGCTCTTCCGGGTCAGCATCCCATGCAACCTCCCAGGACCAACCTCCACTTTACTGGCAGCCGCGAGGTCGCTCCACTGCTCAATGGCACGCTGGAGGTTGACACTAGCCAGGGGCAGGCGGACCTCCCCAATGATGTCGTGCTTGGCAAAGCGATTGAAGTCGTAGACCTGCATCACCAGCGTGGATTCAGGCATCTCTGCCTGGGGTACCTGCGGGGCAGATCCCAAAGCATTGCCTCACTCTTCTGCCACAGACCTGCCTCACAGGCAGGGGCAGCAGATGTGACAGCAGGTTCCTCACTCTGCTGCTTCCCTCTGCCTGAGGCCAAGGTACCTCTCTGCCAGATAGGTTTGTGTCTTGTGGCCAGGGCCCATGCAGCCCTTCTGATGGGACAAAGAAGAGTCAGCAGCTCTTGTTCCTTACCTGGAAAGTGAAACTCTCATTGAAGACAGGGTTTAAGGTCTTGCGAAAAACCTTGGTCTCGTACTTCTTCTTCATGTCGGATGTTAGGTACACAATAACATATGGATCGGATGTACCCCCACTGTCCATGGCCTTCAGGTCGGCTGCCTGCTTCACACCAACTTTCATCTGAGAAGGAAGAGTACACAAGGTGACTAAGCAGAGGACAGGCCATGTATATGGGGCAGCACTGGGGGCTCAGCAAAAAGTGGCAAGGTATGGCCTGGATATAGGAGTATTCTTGGGTGGACAGTGAGGAGGGACAATTTAAGAGAAAGGGGGACTAGCAGGAGAAAGGCCCCAGTGGCTTGTCCCAGCATAGGAAAACCTACTTCTTGTGCACGAAGGTTGTACTCCAGGGAGTACTGCAGCTTCCCACGTTTCTTGTCCTCAGCGCTGTGCTCCAGGTCTTCCATTTCGGGCTGCACCTGTGGTAAGGAAGCAGTACCTGGTAATGAGGTCTGGCTGGCCATGCACCATGGAGCCCCTTGGCTCCCAGAGAGGCAGAGGGGGAAAGCACCACATACGAGGCTGGCCGTGGTGGAACTGCTGACAGAAAGCAGGTTGACTTTCTCCTTCTTCTTGGGCTTCTTCTTGCTGCAGCAGCACTTGATGACACAGACAAGGAAGAGGAGGAGGAGAACAACCACTGCGACAGCCACAGCGATGAGTGCCCATTTGGGTACTGGTGCAGTGTTCAGAGGTGAATGGAAGAGTTCAAAAAAATAAATAAATAAATAAGGGAGAATACACTTAAAGCCACATTTTCAGCATTAGGGAATTGAACTTGCAGTATTTCCTCTCTAACTGAGGACTGGAAGTTGATCCTCACTCTGTTGGAAGCAGAGGTGCTCCTGTCACCATTAAGTCCATCCCAAATGTTGGTCGTACTGTATTGCTTCCCTTACTGCTCCTGCCCCATCTACTCCCTTAAATAAACCTGCCCCAGTCTCTGCCACTGCCTGCCCTGTAAAACACCCCCACATCCGAAGCCACAGTTGCATCCTGGCTGCAAGCCGCCTTCTGCTTCCCCTCACAAGCCCTGTCCCCTGTCAAGCCCAGCAGCATCACTGCAGACCTTCCACCTTTCCCACAGCCTGGGACACCTCAGGTGCCCAGAGAAGACCCTGTGCTGCCCTGGCATGCAGATACTCACACGGGATGGCACCCAGCAAGGTGCCAGCAAGGCCTGGCCGTGGTGTAGGGCTGCGGGAAGGTGGCGGGGCAGTGGTGCTGCCGCTGCTCGTCTCCTTGGCCATGACTCAGTTCCAGCTACCTGGGAAAAGCAAACACACGTCGTGGGCAAGTGCCCGCCCTTGCAGGGCTGCGTGCACTCCTGCCCTCTCTGGAAAAGCAAACACGATTCAAAGCAGTGATAAGATGCAAGCAGAAGCATTTGGGACTCAGACACTTCTGAAGCAGGGTGTGAAACTCGGGAGAGCACTGCAGGATGGGCCCTGCCCCGCGAGGCACGGACGGCGGCGCTCCTCCCCGTAGCTTGCGTGATGGAGGTGCCAAGGTATGCGCGTATTTACCTTGGCTCTGCCCGCCAGGGCCTCCGCGCGTCAGCGGTGAGCACGGCCACCGCGCTGCCTCCAGCCCTGGGAGCAGGCTCCCTGCACACACAGCTCCCTAGGGAGGGCCGCTGCCGGCAGTATACTGCAGCGTCCCACAACGCGCACACAACGTGCTACTCTCCAAAGCGCAACTAAAGGGTTCATTCAGTTTCTCACTCTAGTTTGCAGTAAAACAGTCCCAAAAGCTTTCCAACAAAGCCCTGTTACAGCAGGCACTGCGTCCCCCCAACTTCACGCCCTGCATTTCCCCAGAAAAGCACAGCAGGGAGCCCATGCAGGGACAGAGGGATCAGCATCATCCCTATAGCTCTACTGGGGAAGCAAGATGCAGATAAGCGACCTGCCTGGTGTCATCTGGGACACCCTGGCCCAGCAGGGAAAGTGGCATATCCGAGTAGCCGGTTTTGGTGGGATTTGGTGATTGCAGTGCCCCCACTCCTCACTCCATCCCCGCTCCCAATCCCCCCGGGACGGCAATGCAGGGATGCCAGCTGCCAGAGGGCTGACCGGAGCCAACAGGAATTACTGCCAGGGGGGTGAGCGGAGCCACCAGGACTTACCACAGCACAGGAGCCGCTGAAGCAGGAACTGGCACTCGGGAGCAGCCCCACCTCGGGGACCGGCAAGCCGATTATTTACAGGGCCGTTTCATGTGCCAGCTTTATCTCAAAGGAGGGATTTTCCCCATTTCGTTGGCTTTGTGCTGCTGTATTGAGCACTCTGCAAACCCCTTTCTGGAGGCAGACAGAGGCCTGCTGCCCGGGGGGTCGCAGGAGCACCCGCAGACTCAACACAGTGTGTGACAAAGCCCCCGCAACGCCAGCACAGCCAGGCAGAGGCAGCCCTAGTGCACACACCTTACACCTGCTCCTTCCTCCCCTCACTGGCGATGGAGCAAAGCTAACCCCAAGCTCACCTTGTCACGGCTGAAATATGCGGTAGTGCCAGAAGCCGGGAGCGTGGTGTGATATGAAACCACAGGAGGAAGGTGTCTGGCGAGCAGCCGACGATGATAGCAGCACAGGCTGGCCCCAGCCCACAAGCCCAACTGGATTTTCCAGCAGCCACTTGGGCATTGCAACCCCAGCATGGCCAGTAGTGCCACAGAAGAGGTGTGGACCACAAGAGAGGTCTCCCCAGGCACCTGAAATCAAGGGATCCAATAAACTGGGACCAAAAGAACATGTCTTCATTCTGCTCTTTGACGGGGACGCAGAGGACCGAGGGGTTACAGGTGCCAGTGGCCTGCCAGAGGCACCTCCAATTCTCAGTTACTTCATGAAAAGAATCCATCGGGGATTTTGTGCTAAAACCTGAACGTCTGAGCAACCTTTTTGCTTGCCAGGCAGAGAGGTAGCTTTAGGAAACTGAGCCTGAAAGCTCTGCACTAGGGGACCCCTTGGTTCACCACTCTGCGGTGGCTCACTGAGCTTCTCAGGGCGTCACAAGCCCGCCTTGCCCCTCAGGCACGCAAACCCTGCATTTTTGGTCAAAACCATGACTGCTCCTCATTCAAGGCTGTGGAAGGAGAGGCCTGGTAGTGAGATATAAATAACCCGGCCCCACGAAAGCGGAGCTGCTGCAGGGCCTCGCGGCTTGTGGCGAAGCTCAGCAGCCAGCACGGCGCCGGCCGTGCAGCGCAGTCTGGGAAATGCAGTCTCGGCAGCGGCCTGGCTGCTGCAGCCAGGCTCAGCGCCAGCCTGCGGGGCTGCCTACAAATCCCGGCACGCCGGCGAGGCCCGCCTGCTTCCTGCCCGCCACCGCAAATATAAACGGCAGCATCTCCTGCAGAGTCCATGGGCTTGGACTGCTGCTGCTGGACGGGCTGCGCTGCAGAGCAGGGACAGCACGCACCGTGAGTTCGGTCGTCTTCTCTTTGTTACCTTGAGTGACTTTTTAATTGTTTCTCATCTGGCAATAAGAAATAAGATAAGGTACATGCTTCACGGTGGGGCATAGAGATGTGGTTCTATATACACACCCATCATATGTGTACTTATGTGGTGTGTATATATATATACATACCAACAGTGTGTGCACAGGTGTGCAGGGAGGGGGATATATATGCAATATATCTGTATATGTGGTGTCTACAAATTGTCTTACAGTTAGCTATATTCAACCAAAAGGAGAGATCAGAGCGGGTTCTCAGTGCTTAAAAGAGCTAAGCAAAAGTTAGCCCTATCGCCAGGAAGGAGAAGTCTTCCCCCTGCCCTTCCTTTCCTTCCGTTCCTGCTGTTGAGAAAGCGGTTTCTTCTGTCAGGCTCGTCTGGAGCCACACGGCCAGCTGCTCTCCCAGCAGAGCTGCTGCCAGCAGACACAGGCTCACTCTTCAGGCTGTCCTACAAGCAGGTCAGACGTCTAACCTTCTTTCTCTTCTTCCCCTCCTCCCCCATTTTTCTTCTCTGGCTTGGATGCATTTAATGCACTAATTTCATCAGAGTCTTGCTGCCAGGTGAAGCCAAACAGGGAAGATGGCAGAGACCGAAAGCACCATTCTCAACACCAACGTAAAACAGGTCAGTCTGTCCCTGGATGCAGCTGCAGCATTGCCCAAGCTTAACCCCAGCACCTTCTGCACGTCCCCCTTGGCAATGACAACTACAGCATGCCATTTCAGTGGTCCAAATTGTTCCAGCAACTGGAACCCTCCAATGCAAAGGCTGCCTCCGCAGCAGCCAATCTTTTGGTCTTTTGGTCCCAGGGAGGTCCACAGCCTGCAAGCAGGAAGAGGCTGCAGGGCTGAGGCTTTAAGACAGTTGGCAAGCACAGCACGCTGAGCAGCTCAGCAGTACCCAGTTCAGCAGAAGGAGGTGACCCAGGCCATGTCAAGTCCAGACCTGCCCAAACGATGAAGCAATCCCCTCCGCATGAAATGTGTCCTCGGCATGCATCATGCTTACCTGACAGGTTGGGCCATCACAGCCACCAGCCCTGACCTTGGTGGCCAGAATATCACTCCTTGTACTTATAGGCCCTCACAGGCATCAGCGGAGCCAGAAATGAAGGGGCAGGAGTGATGCCTCCAGAGCTTGCCCCACTACCTTCCTCTCCTGACCTCTCCTCCCTCCTGGCTCCACAGAAAGACCCCAGCGAGGCGCTGGTCATCGCGGTGACAACCAGGGCCATCTTCGACCTGGAGGAGGAGCATGCACTCTTCTTGGCCAAGGGCAAGGATGAGTATGTGAAGCACCAGCAGGCCAACGAGAACAAGCCCCTGCCCCCAGGCACAGCCTTTGCCTTCATCCAGGTGAGTCCTCAGCCTAGCTGAGACCACACACTAACCTGGCTTGGTGGCTTTTCCAAGCTTTCCAGACTCCCTATCCACCAAGGGGAGCTGCCCCATCAACATCTTTATTGGAGCATGGGTTGAAAGTCCATTTCAATCTGGCTCCCAGCTCCATGTTGATCATATGGATCAACTCCTGACTTTCAGCCTCACTGTTCCCATGCTGGGGTGCAGATACCCATGCTCTGGCCCACTGGAGGCTCTGGCAGTGGCACCCTGCTCTGTACCCTCCTGGATCTGCTTATAGCAGGATGCCCGCACTGGGTCCCTGTGGCACACTGAATACTGTATATTGGCAGCTGTGGAGCAATGTCCTACCTGTGCCTGGCCCTCATCCCTATCCACCAACTGCTCCACATCACAAATCAAGTCTCTAGCAAAGTCATCACCAGCACCGATCTAGTCTGAGCAACTGTTGCAAGCATTTGGTGCCTGTGTTGGCTTCTCACAGGCAGTGCAGCATGTCAACGAGCAGCTCCTGGCGAGTGACCCAGCAGAGCGGGACCTCTTCGATGTCATCGTGCTCTCCAACAACAGCCCCGAGAGCGGCACGCGCATCATCAACAGTGCCAAACACTACGGTACAGGGAGCCTGGTGCTGCCATGAGGCTGCCTGTCATCTGGGGTGATACAGAACAGATACATCAAGAAAGGGAGGCATCAACGTCAGGGCCACCCAGCCCCCCAGAGAGGAATGATGTTTTAAGGGAAAGGGATAATGTTGACAGAAGTCAGATTCCTGTTGGCTCCAAGCAGTTTTCTGGGGATTCCAGAGCACCTTTCAGCACAAGTACTTATATCAGTGGGACCTGGCAGCATTTTGGGCAGTCTCTGCCTCCTCACGCAGCCACTGTAGAAACCAGGACTATAGCAAAATCCCAGGGTGGCTCTCAGAAAGGCTTTCAGAGGAGTGACCGGGCAAGATGATGCAGCAGGAAAAACAGCAAGTTCCCTGCACAGCCTTGGGGAAGGTCAGTAGATGCTGCCATTTCAGGAGCCCCTACCATGGCCCTCAGCACTCACGATGGTCAAGGTACAGGGCTGTCACCTCCTTTATGGGGAAGGGAATGTATCCTAGCTTTGGTGTTTCCGGATGCCGAGGTCTGGGGAGGGGGCATGAGGCAGAGGACCCTATCCCCTAACAGATTTTACTCACGTGTCTTGGTCCAAAGGCTTGGAGATCTCCAAATTCTGCTTCGTCAGCGACGAGGACTCCACGCAGTACCTGAAATCCCACCATGTGAAGCTCTTCCTCTCAGCTGACAGGACGGACGTTTGCAACGCTCTCCGCAGAGGTGCCTTCTCCCCTCTGTCCCAAATGGCTCTTTGGCCCCACCATGGGGTGTCCTTGTGCCATGCCCAGGTCCCATAGCCCCGGAACTGGCCCTGTAGGTGGGCTGCGCTTTCCCAGAGCAGCCAAGCGCGGAGATATAAAGCTCTGTCTTGGGGCCTGGGGCCGCTCCCTAGATGGGTGAGAGGGAGCACCAGAGCTTTCTGGAATTTAATAAGGGTACTGTAGAAGTTTGCTTTCTTAGCACAACAAAAATTAACTGTGTACTTAACAATAAGGACCACTTAAAGGACATGCTTGACCTGAATTGCAGGGGGAGGGGTATGGTCTCCCCAACAGCCCTAATGGGGTTAATCTCACTAATGTGACTGATTTGGTTGGGTATTGAGCACAGCAGCTGACCAAGCTCCTTTTAAGTTAATAACAAATCAACTACAGCCTTGTCTTTTTTTTTTTTTTTTTTTTTTTTTTTTCCTAAGGAGGAGGGAGGGGCTGGGGAAAGGTGTTCCTTAGCTACAAAACAAATTCCTAAGACCTCCCTGGAGAATGCCATTGCTCTAACAAGTGTCTCATCCGGAGTCCTCAGTCTGCAGATGAGATAGGGAGCAGCTTGAAGGAAGGGAGCCGTAATTAAGCCAATTATGCCAATCTGGTGGAGGTGCCAGTCCCTATTACTCACAGCATGACGTGGTAAATCTGGGTGCTAAACCTGGACTTGGCAGAGCAAGCACATGCCAGGAGAAGGGTGGCCTGCACCTGTCATATATGCAGCCACCTAGAATCTCCTCAAGGCCCTTGATGTCTCTCCAGACAGCAGACACTTCTTTGACTCCCAAGTAATGTAGCCCTAAGAAGGCTGGGCTGACCCTCGCAGAAACCATCCCAGCTTGGGCCTCACCAACCCAACCTCACCAACGTCTTTCCCAGAGACATTTGTGGTGTCAGATAAGGCCATGGCAGAGGTCCAGGGAGAAGCTGCTCGTGCACAAGATGCTCCTTGGAAAAGGTGCCCTACCTGAACCCCCTCTTTTGTCCCTCTACACTGTGTCTCACAGGGGTTTCTGCAGCACTCGTCTTCCAGCAGGAGGTGCAGACCCCCAGCACCCAGCTGCGCGTGGTATTTGATGGCGACGCTGTGCTCTTCTCAGATGAGACGGACCAGGTCTTTCGGGAAAAGGGACTGGAGGGAGCTGTGCATTACGAGAGGGCCATGGAGGCCGTGCCCATGGGAGAGGTGAGCCAGCTGCTCTGGCTGCATGGGTAGTTTGCACCAGGCTGCAAATGTCTCTTTCTTCTGCCAGGACATTGCCACGAGCTCCTTATAGAAGAAAAAGCACAAATCCTTACTGTTTTCCTTCACATTAGCAGGTTTCCAGGCATTTCTGCAGTCCTGATCCAGCATTGCACGGAGATGTCTCCTATAACGAGCCCTGAGTCTCAAATAGCTGGAGGCAGGTCAGCTATGGTCACCCATAATGCTCCTGTCACCTTTGGGACCTCTTGCAATCCAAGTCACTGTGGGTTTCAGACCCACAGTGCCACTAGCTGGGATATGCTTCCCTGGTCACTCCAGGATTAGCATCAGCACCACAGTACTGCACTGTCTTCTGACCACGTTAGGGTTGAACCAAGGACAGTGTATGAATGCACAGTGTCAATCCAGTCCTGTCCAAACCCATTCCCTGCAGATCTGTGCTCTGTAAAAGCCCAGAAAACCCCACAGTAGGAAAGGGTAGCTTGTGTTCTGTCTGTCTGCTCTTATGCAGAGCAGCCACTTCCTCCTACTCACTCTCAATTCTATGTGTAATTCCAGGGTCCTCTGAAGGCTTTTGCCATGCACCTTGGGAAGATACGAAAGAAGTTCAGCCAAGAGAAATCCCCCATCCGCACCTATTTGGTGACAGCGCGCAGCGGCCGGGACATGGGTGTCCGAGCCATCAAGACGCTTCGGGAATGGGGGTTGGCCATTGATGAGGCCTTCTTCATGGACGGAGCTCCCAAGGGCCCTATCCTCACCCAGATCCAGCCCCACATCTTCTTTGACGACGGCCTTCATAACATCCAGGGCGCTCAAGAAGTGGGTGTACCCTCTGCCTGGGTGCCCTCACAGTGACAACGCACTGGGCACCAGGGGCCAGCGGTCCTCCCTCTCAGCAACACCAGGGATTGAGTCATTTCAAGGCAAAACTTCTGGTGAAAGGGGAAGGGCCTGCACGTTTTCAGGCCAGCCCTGGGAATCCCAGGAAGCACATGCAGGTCCCAGTCCTTTCCGCAGTAGCCACCAGGGGACAGCATGCTGCGCTCCTGCTGCAGCCCAGCGTCACCAGAGGGGTGACAGGCGTCACCAACGTATGGACCCCTTCTTGAGGGCAGTGACCAAGAAAAAACAGTGTGCCTCTAAGTGCCTACCAAAGATAGACCCCCTGGGGTCCCTCCTAGTGTAGCTCTGCCTTGCTAAATGGTTTTAAAAAAGCTGCTGGCCTCCCCCTTCCAATGACACAAAAAGTTCACAGCCAGTGCGATGCTACCTCTCTATCTCAGCTTTTTTCTGCAAAGTTTTGAGATGTGAATTTTACGATTGACCTCAGAGTAATAGAGCTCTACAGTCGATTTTTTTAAATCGCATTTGCCTGAAATTCAGCGGATTTCATGAAATGGAAATTGCAGCATGATAAATGTATGCAGCTGAAAACCTGCATGAAAACATATGGCTGCAATGACTGGTAGTACTGGTATTGCCAACTGGCCCAGTAAATCCAGTCTGCCCCACGTGGGCTTCCCAGGAAGGGGCTCAAGGCTTGCACTGCTCTGGTCTCCAGAAGGGCACACCAAAGCCTCCTCAAATGCACAAAATCACTGAGACCACCCTCACAGGTGCAAAATTATCTCTCTTGGGTCTCTTTATTTTTAACTTAATCATTCTGCTCTCAAACAGGCTGTGGTTTGCAAACTGCCCTAATCCTCTCTGTCACAGCCATTCTGTTTTACCCCATTTTCACCACAGCGATTCACCTACCGTGTTTTATCCTTATTTCAATATTGGCCCTAGTTTGGGACTCAGATCCCAAAAACGGTTAGAATAAGAATGGGAAGACTGAGTGGAGACAAGGATGTTGGGGGGGTTGACCAAAACTGGTAATAAAATATGTACTAACTGCCTCTCTGGGCAGGGAAAAGTCAGTGCCTGGTTAAGGGAGAAGCACGATGGATATGTGCCATGTGGACATGTGCTGCATGTCCATCCGCTTGCAGCTAGCACGGGAGCATAAACTCAGCAAAATGCGATCCCAGCTGCCAAGGGAGCTGGGGATGATGGTTAAAGGGAATGAAGATGACAATGCTTTTATATGTCAGTGGATCAGAAAGCAATTTCTTAATAGATTTACAAGTGTCACTCTCACCAATGATTTTTCCTCTAATAAAGACAGAGCCATATATGATTTGCTGCTGTTGAGATTTCCTGTCCTCACAGATGTGCTCAATTACAAACAGCAGGGGGAAGAAGTAACTTGGTGTAATCACTCAGGTTTAACTACCCACACCCTATCCACGCGTATATGGACAGTTGTCACATCAAGCACAGTAGGCTTGGCTTAGTGCTGCTGAAATCACAGGAACCTTTAACAGGCTTCGGGTTAGCTCCCTACAGCATGAGGGGATCGAAGGCAAGCACTGAACTGCAGAACATGCCATATCCTTAATTTAATAGAATTTCCTCCCCAGCCTGTACTGCTACCTCTCTGTGTTGGCTTCCGTCCAAAAGACAGCACCATCAGCAGCATCAAGCACTAATCGCTCGCTAATAGCGCCAAGTGCTTGTCATCTCCAATCGCTGAGCAAACATTAATTAGAGCATCCTCCAAAGGTGCCTGCTAAGCAGGTACGGGTGCGTGTCCCGGTTTCACAGGAGTCAGGTGCCCCACGCGCCGTGTCCTGCATCCCCCCTCGCCAGGCCCAGCACATCTGTGGCAGTGAGGGAAGTGGTCGCCGTTCCTGCAGCCGATATGAGCAATAAATTAATACTGACCCAGGCAATGACTCCAGTGAGAGGGAAGTAGCTGAGTCATGGCCAGCACAGATGGACACATGGGGCAGGGGGTCCTCACCCTGCACCAGAAAAGCTTATTTTGCACATGGTGAAGCTGGTGCACGCGAGCAATTGCAGCATGCAGGCTGTGGAGGAAGGGGCAAGGTAGCCACGCGCCTGTCATCTAGCGCTGTCAGCACAGGCGGAAGGATGACAAGGCAAAATGTGCCTAAAGCATGCCCAAAATGGAAAAGGGAAGGAAGCATCAGGCTTCGAGGGCTTGCTTCATGTGAGGGCTGCAGTGCCAAACACTTCTGTTCCAGGCTTGTCTCAGCAGAGGACTTTTGGCCCACATCTCCTGCAAGGATTGCTCCTTTCCCCATACCTTGGCTGCTCTCTGGGGACCCCAGAGGTTGTCCCCGTTTTTGCCGTCTATCTGTCAGGAACATGCCCCCGCAAAGGCTCTTACCCCCTTGGGTTGCTCTCTATCTCCCTGTCCCAGGGAGCTGCAGCCTGGAGCTCACAGCTGCTCGGGGCCGAGGCATTTGTAGAAGACCTTCGCCCAGCAGTGTGCCATCGAAAAGGAAGCTAAATGGAGGGGATGGGGCCGCCAGGGCGCAGCGCGCAGAGGAGCAACCCGGCTCACCTGCGCGGGGGCTCGAGCACGCCTCAGCCCGTGACTCACTGCCAGCAAGCTGAAACCCCGCCAGCATGAACACCCAGAAAGGCTGAACGATTGTAACAACGTCTTCCACCTTTTATTTTAATGAGGTTCCCATCTTGCCCAACTGCTCCTCTGGGAGCTTCT
>JAUBNY010000383.1:519369-560623 GCA_032275445.1 Crypturellus soui | reverse complement strand
TGGCATCTCGGGCTGTCCCTGGGGTGCTGTTTACTTCTGCAGCGCACTCAAGTATTTTCCCAGAGGGTGACTGAAATCCAGTGGGGTGCCTCGAGCGCTGGCGCCGGCACGACGGCAGCACCAGACTGAGCAAAGGGTCACGGGTTTCGGTTCTGCAAGTGCCGCTGCGCTTGCCGCTTGCTTGCCACGAGCGTGACTCAGCACTGTGCCAGCACGGGGACAAGCAGGGTCGCTCCCTAGACCTGAGGCACCTGGCACTCACCAGTGCCATTTCTCACGCGGGCAGGCAGAAAGCAGAGAGTGGGCCAAAGCTTTGGGCCAAGCCCCGGCTGCAGATATGGCCCAGGCAGCAGTGGCTGCTCCCCTCCTCCATCCCAGCAAACTCCTGCCCTCAAAATGGCTTTCTTCACATCCCTATGGTTTGCCAGGAAGCAAAGTGCCCCATGCAGCAAGAAATGCAATGACTTTGAGGGACTGCCAGTCTGCAGAGCTGCAAGCTGTCCTCTCCCGCAGTGGGGTGAGATGCCCCGGGACAGGGGCAGTGCAGGCACAGGCCCGGATCCCGATGCTGGGTGTCCATAACATCCTGGCGTGGGAGGAGATCAGCGGATGCAATGGGTGCCACGTCTGTCCCCTTCCCGTCAAGCAGCCATCACGCGGCCCCGGCAATTTCGGGGTGGCTGCTGCGAAACACCTCCGGTGCGACCAACACCCTGAGCTGCCTGCCCGAGGCAGCACCCAGCAGCGTGGGGGCGGAGGGGATCCGGGTGACGCAGGGTGACAGATTTGGGATTTGGGCCACGGCCGGGCAGCCGCCCTTGTCCCGCAGCACGATGGGGCTGGGCAGGGTGAAGGCCACCCAAGCAATAGCCACCCTGCAGCCTTGGGCTTTGGCAACTATACTTAAGTATCTTCCCAGGGTGACGGTAGCCCTGGCTGGCAGCAGCAAAGTTTGCCCAGGATCCTGGCCAGGGCTCACCCTGGCCAGACAGCACTCGTCAGAGGGGAGCACTCACAAGGGCTGGGGGGAGATCGGAGACAGCCCAGCCATGCCTTTGCACACCCTTGGAGGCTTCCAGCCCCCTCACAGGCCATGGGGCTCCCTGGGCTGCTGGAGATGTGAAGGTGCTGCTCAGATGCGTGCGTTTTAGAGTGAATTTTGCGTTGGTGCAGGCAGCAGCGTTGGGAGCGGGTGAGGTCCTGACACTGCGCAGGGAAAAGTTACTGCCAGAGACGGTGAATCCAGCTCTGTTCATGAGCTGCATCCCCAGGCTTCGCAGCAGCATCGCAGAAGCGCCGGTGTCACCGTGTTTCCCAGCGGCTCGCAGCTCGGCGTGCAGATGCTCTGCGCTCTGTGTTTGCTCACAGGCCTCCCACGCGCCCCGGCAGCGCCCAGGCCTGCTGCGTCTTGCTCACCACCCTCCTTGCCGGCGGCTCGGCTCGTCCCGGCTCGGTCTGGGAACGCTCTTCCCCCCGAGTCCTGCCATGGGCTGCAAAACCGCCAGTGCCTTAGCGAGGCGCCCGCAACGCCTCAGCCTGGGAACATAGCATGGCAGGTGAGCGTGGCTTTGCGAAACCGCAACGAGCTCCCCGCGCAGCGGTGCCCGCGTCACCACCCACCCATGGCGCGGCTGTGCTGCAGGGAGAGCCGCCGTGGTCCCGCACGTGGCCCAAGCTGCCCAGCTGCCGAAACACCCAGGGGTGCGGCAGAACAGCTCTTGAAAAGTTCCTGGCTCTGCTTCCAAAAGTGCTGGTCTTGGAGCAGCCCCAGGCCTTTGGAAGGGGGTCAGCAAGTAGTCTACATACAGGTACAGGGAGCCTCAAGGCTGGCTGGCCTGGACAGGGGCAGCCAGATGGGAGGGCTGGCAGCCACCCTTCCCGAGTGTAAGCACCACGCTGAAGATCGGCACCCTAACGTTTTCCAGCAAAAGCCTTCCTTTTTCCAATAAACCAGTTCCTTAAAATAGGAATGGGTAAATTTTCCCTCATGGCATTGCTTCCCAGCAATATCGCCCACAGTTCACAGCCAGGACATGCCCAGCACCCAAGTGCAAGTAGAGAGGGAGCAAGGAGTGACCCTGTAGCATTGGGGCAATATGCAGGACAGCTCCTGCATGGAAGCCCACCACACTGCTCGATGGAAGCCCAAGCAAAGGCTCACTGCTTTCCTAACAGCAAAGCTTGTCCTTAAATCCTTTGTGAATGGAAAAGTAATCCACAGATCCAGTCTGTGCTGTTGTCTTTCTGCATCTCAGCCTGCTCGCAGAGGCTCTGGCTGCCCCCGTGATCCTGCAGTCAGACGTGGCCACGGGCCCTCTTGGGCTTCCCTAGAGGTCCAAGGCTGGCCGGAAGGCCGGACTGGAAGAACCACCTGTGCGGTGGCCGCTGCGTGGGCTGGACCCGCGCCCAGCCACAACTGGGAATCTTGCTGCAGCAGCCCCGCAGGGACTGTTTTCACCAGCCTCTTCCTCACCACTTCAAAGAGGAAAAGGAGGTTTTGGTACCTCCTCAGACCTGTCCGGGCTGCTTGGGAGAGCTAAAGGGGTTAAACGGGCTCTGCCGTGCTGCCCCGAGGCTGGGGCTGCCATGGGGAATGTCCCCTGGTAAGCGCCTACACGTCTGCCCAGCAGGTTTCACACGGAGTTTCTCCGCATGGAGGCTCCATGCTTGGAGAGGCCACATTCACTTCGGTGGCCCAGGAACATGGTAGGTTCTCAGGTGAGCCACTGGGCACCAAAGACCTCAGCATGCGCCAGGAACCTCAGGCACAGCCATTTCTCCTGTGCCTACGGAGGCACCTTGGGATGTTTTGAGATCCGGGCCTCCTTCAGTCCTTCCCAAAGAAGGGCAGTCGCAAGGTCACCAAGGCAGGACATACTATGCCTCCCACGCGTTGGGGTGGCCCAAGGTGTCATCGCCCCATGGGGCCGGTGCAGGAAGGGCAGGGAGGCACCAGGATGAGTGGTGCGGACAAGGCCGACATGGAGGCGGCCCTGGTCCCATGCCTCCAGGCAGGTGCTCGGCCGTGGAGAGCGCCAGGGTGCCAGACCAGCAGCACTTGCCTCGCAGCGGGGGGACACCTATGCCTAGGTCACCAAGTGAGGGAAGAAGTCAAATGTTCCCAGCCCTCAGGGTTTAAAAGGACCAGGACCAGGCAGCGAAACAGCAGAGAGACCGAGGCTGACCTTTGGTTTCTTTTCAGCTTGTCTTACAGTTTTGCAGAAGCTGGGCTGGGGATTTTGGCGCATGGCACTGAGGGCCAGGGATCAGCCTTGCCACAGCCCCGGCAGCACTTCAAGGGGGCTGAATCTGCTCCTTGCAGAGAGCCCTCCTTGACCCAAATCAACCCTGCTGCAGACTCGGTTCTCCGGACAGAGCAGGGGAAGCTGACAGCAGAGGGGGGTTCAGGTGGGGCTGCCTCTCAGGCTACCTTGCAGTGGCTAAACTCCGTTCATCAACCACTTTGCCAAACAGCAGCCTCCTCTGGTGCCCACTCACAGGCTTTTTTGGGGATGGGGGGACGCCTTGGCCAAGCTGAGTGGGGCCGGGGTCTGGTTTTGCAGGGCTGTCGTCCGTCCTTCCCCCCCTTGCTGGGCAGAGAAAAGCCTGAAAACCCGGAAAGGGGGAGGAAGAAGAAAAAAAAATAGAATAAAGAAAAGAGCAGCGCGCGCAGTGTGCAAAACACCCTCGTGATTTTTTTAATTGTGTTTATTCCTCCCCTCCTGGCGGCTGAGTCATGGGCTGGGGCCGCTGTGTGGGGAGGCGGGCGCCCCGCGCCCGGTTCAGGGTTTCCCGAGCGCCTCCCCCGATCACATGACGCCGAGTTGCAATTTTAGACCGTCAGCTGACCTGAAAATCTCTGGATAAGGGGGGTGCCTGTCGCGCGCTCGGCCCTTCCTTCAAAAACCCCTGGGACGGCGGCGAGGGCCAGGCGTTGCACCGTCACCGGCTGCAGCGGCGCGAGCCCCCCGGCTGCATAGCATCCCGCATCCCTGCCGCATCCCGCATCCCACGTCCCGCGCGCGCCATGGCGCCCCTCGGCCTCCCGCTGCTGCTGCTGCTCTGCGCCACAGGACCCGCGGCCGCGCTCATCAGGTGAGGGGGACCCGCCACAAAGGCCAGCGGGGCGGTCTAGCCCAACGGGGGTCCCATGACTGAGCTGCGGCCCCGCTGCTACTTTACCAGCTCTAGCAGCAGGGCTGCTTCCCACAGCACCAAAATGGGCCTCTTTCCTCTAAAAGCAAGGCGGGGGGTGGGGATGGGAAGGGAGCCGCCGGGAGCTGCTGGCTTACACCCCTTCGTCTCCTCGTGTCCCGCAGGATCCCGCTGATGCGGTTCCCCTCCACACGGCGGGTGCTCACCGAGGTGGGCAGCGGTGTCCCCGACCTTACCGCCGCCACCAAGTTCCTGCAGCACAAGCTGGGCTTTGCCCAGGCTGGGGGGCCCACTCCAGAGATCCTGAGGAACTACATGGACGTGAGTAACCCTCCTCCCTCCCTGCCTCCTGGAGAAGGACACCAAGGCCCCGGGCGGCCGGCGGAGGCTGCCAACACGCTCTGCTCTCCCCGAGCCCTCCCTGGCACGGTGCTCGCCCGATAACACAGCAACCGTTGGAGGGCCGTGGCACTGCCCGCCGCCTCCGCTGCTTGCAGGCAGCCAGGGCAGCATTCCTGTGCCACCCGGCTCTCCCCAGCCCCCCCGCAGCACGGCGGCACACGTGTGCCAGCGAAGGCTCCGAGTGTTTGCTCAGCGTATTGCAAACCGCACGGGATTGCACCGCGCTTCCGGCCGGGCGCTCAGGACCCCTCGCTGCAGCCCCCAGAGCAGCCCCTTGCAGGCTTCCCTCGCAAGGTGAAGCAGCCCTTTGCTCCTCCACAGGGAATTGACCTTGATGGTAACCACCGGTGACAAGGTGGGAGCCAGTATTCTCGCAGCAGGATATTTTTAGGTGGCAGCAGGGCAGCTCCACGGCTCAGTTTTTCTGCCGGGCAAGACGGGTGCTCCCCTCGAACAGGCTCTCCCACCCTGACTCGCCCCCGCGGGGCGGCAGCGGGCCCAGGTCACCCCCGCCCGCCCGGCCCACGTACGGGTCTGTTTTCAGCAATAATTACAGAACCACTGGAAGCAACTGTCCCATTGCGGTTAATTGCAGCGGATTATTAATTACTCAGCCAGCAGCCCCTAGGAACTGCTAAGCGCCCGGAATGGGAGCTCAGTGCAGGCAGCTTGGACAACTCTGTTTCCCTTTTTTCCCCCCCACCCTCCTTTTAATTGAGAGCACGGGGATTTTGTAAAGGCCAAAGCCTGGTCCCTCTGGCATTTTTTAGCCCACTCCAAGGGCCCTGGCCCAGCCAGACACTCACCCGAGGCTGAGCCTCCCCCGCCGGCGTTGGCTGCGGACCCCTGGGGAGGGCTGGGGAAAGCATGTGTCCCCTCAGCATGGAGGTCTACACCGTGAGCACTGCAGCCCTCAGGCCCCGGCGGTCCCAGGAATGTCCTGTTTGTGGGGTAGGGAACTGCGCGGCCGCCAGGCAGCTTTGCCCGGGAGCCAAGCATCCAGCACAGCCAGCTCCCCCACTGTCCTGCCCCCTCTCTCCAGCTCCTGGGAAGCCTCTGTGCTGGATCGCTCCCTGCGTGGGGGTACATCGGCTCAACCTGTCCGTGTTGAGCTGAAAGGAATTTTTCTCCCTTTGCTCGCAACTTCCTTTCCAAAGCCTTCATTTTTTGTTATCACTTGGGCTCCTTTTCTGTGAATTTCCTCTGGGGCGTTTCGCTCACGGCGCTCTGCTCCCACCCCCTTGCAGGCGCAGTACTACGGCGAGATCGGCATCGGCACCCCGCCACAGAAGTTCACCGTGGTCTTTGACACCGGCTCCTCCAACCTGTGGGTGCCATCCGTGCACTGTCACCTGCTGGACATCGCCTGCCGTAAGTGCCTGCCGCGGCCCCGCCAAGACCCCCATGCCAGCTCACACCTCTCCACGCGGCCCCGTCCGCTCGCTCGCAATGAGCTGCCGCGTTTCTCCCCAAATTACAGGCTGACGCTGCTGTTGTCCCGTTGCACAACGCCAGTGAGAAAAAAATAGCGTCATGCCAGATCTGATACAAACCGTCCTAGTTTCTGTTTTATTGCTGCACCAAGCGTGTGTGTGCGTGTTTGTGGAGTTATAATTAATAAGCAGCAGGTAGACACTTTTTTTTCTCGGTTGGCACTATGCTCCGTGATGTTATTATACAGAAACCCTGCGTAGTAGAAAGTGTCAAACCCAGCCATGGCAAAATCTCTTTCTGAGCTACCGGCTGTGCTGCTTAAGCAGAGCAGACAGGAAGGTGCAGTCAATGCAACCAAGAAAGGGGACTGAAAATGCCCCTCAAGGATAGGGAGGAAGCATGGGCTCGTGTCCGCTTCCATATGCCTTTGTAGTGTCCAACGGAGCCTCGGGGGAGACACATCTGCCTTTGGGATACCCGGAGCAAAATTTGGGGCTTGTGCAGCCTGGACCTTCTGTAGGCCAAGCTGGGTCCATCTTGGGGTCTCTACTGTCCAGGAGGTGGCTGATTTCTCCAGCCAGTGGGACCAGCTGCAACTGAGGTCCTTTTAGCAGAGCCTTCACAGCCCCCGAGCTGCCAGCGGCTCCTTGGGCTCATTTAGCAAGTGTATGTGGAGCCTAAAATCCTGCCCAGCCATGGCCCAGACTCCCTGTAGCATGCTAGGTCCCTGCATTTTGTGCATTTTGAGTCGGGGAGCCGGTTCAGCGACTGGTTGTCCCTCTGGAGCTCTCCTTGTGACTGAGCAAAACTCTGTGGAGGAGGTATCTGCTGTGCCAGGCCACAAACCCGGGGGCGTGCCATCATTCCCGACCTTTCCGAGCGAAAAATAGCTTGGGTAGCTTGGTTGGGGGGGCCCTTCTCTTTTGCAAATTGAAAAAGGGAAAGGAAAAAAAAAGAGTAAAAAGAGTTTCAGACCATCTATGTGCAAAAAATAAGATGGTCTTAGTGGGAAAAGGCTCATGTCCGGACGGCGCCATGCTGGAAGCCAGCCCAGGTCTCCGCAGCATGGGGCAGCTGCGGGGACCTGTCACTTGCTGGTATCTAATGGACCCTGACATAGCAGCCACCTATACTCCAGCCTCTTAACGTGCTGGGGCCAAATCCTATCGAGCTGCCAAATTGGATCTGGGCACTTAATTCCTCCCGTGTTGGAAATGCTCTGTACCACACGTCGGATTTGGCAGAAGTCGGAGTGGGGCCTGTCTTTGCATCTGTCTGCGAGTGTCTGTCTGTGCCTGTGAGGAACTGGGAGTGGGACAAGTAGGCTGGCTGAATCTCTTTCGATAGAGATTTCTGCTTGCGGTTTCTAGATAAGAGAAGGCTATTTTATTGTTGACAGACTGGCAGATAAAAGGCAGGGCAGGTTCCCCGGTGCTAATTTTTCTGCTTGTTCTTTATTTATCTTCCTGCTGGCACCGCACACGAATGCTGCCTGTCCTCTCGCGTTCCCATCCCCGGCCACAGTGTTGCACCACAAGTACGACGCCTCCAAATCCAGCACCTACGTGAAGAATGGCACTGAGTTCGCCATCCACTATGGAACCGGGAGCCT
Source organism: Crypturellus soui (assembly GCA_032275445.1). Taxonomy (NCBI): domain Eukaryota; kingdom Metazoa; phylum Chordata; class Aves; order Tinamiformes; family Tinamidae; genus Crypturellus; species Crypturellus soui. The sequence continues at coordinate 553,020 of JAUBNY010000383.1, read as the reverse complement.
CTCTGGGTACCTGAGCCAGGACACCGTGACGGTTAGTGATGGGCTTGGGGGTCTACATGGGCCATCTTCAGCTTTTCAAGGTCTCTCTTTGCTCCTTGCCCTCCCACAGCTCCTGGGGCCGTTTTCAACTTTTCTTCGCCCCATTTGCTTTGCATGGACTTTGATTCTTTCACTTAGAAAAAAATAATTAAAAAAAAAGCAGCAGACAAGGAAACAAACATGCAAAGCTTTTTATGACTGTTGGGAAAGAGCTCCTCCACTGCTGGAGCGGGGCAGCGAGGCGAACAGCCAGCCTGATTGCCTCGGAAAGGGTGGGTGGGTTTAGGCACTTTCCAGCTTAATGCAAAGAGGGGAGGGAGCTGGGAAAATTGCAGCTTCTACTTTCTTTTTTTTTTTTTTTTTGCTAATTATCACCGCAGTGCTTGCTTGCTAATTAGCTCCCTGCCACTTCCCAGCGGCACAGAGGGAAGATTTTGTGCCTGGGCTTGTCTGGGGAGTAGGAATGCCTGTTGGCAGCAGCAGAGCTGGTAGTGTGGAGCTCCCGTTTGGGCAGAGGCAGGAGAAACCTCTCGTGTGGCTCCCAAGCAGGTTGCAAAGGAGCTGAGGGCTCCAGCTGGGATATCTGGAGGTTTCATTGCTGGGCTGCATCACAGCCCCCCGCAACAGGAGATGCCCCGATGTCACCTCCCCGCTTCCTCTGTGGCCTCAGGGCAGCTCCCTCGCGCATGTCCCCAGGCAGCCTTCGGGCTCCTGCAGTCCTGCCGCAGGCGCTGGCGCAGGATGGAGGCCATCGCTGTGCAGCCACCACCCATACTGGTCATGGGGTGCTTTGCACCTGGGCAAGAGGCAGCTGAGTGGTGGAGATGAGGGAGCTGTAGTCCAGCACCCCACTAAAGGGTGCGCTGGTGTTCCACGGGTACCCTCATGCCAGAGGAGCAAGCATGGGCAAGGTCATTGCAAGCCCCTTGAGACCATGTCCACAGGCTGTTACTTCCCTCCTTCATGGGCTGGAAGTGGAACTGAGGGAACATTCAAAAACTCCCAGCACTTGGTTTTATTGTTCAGATTTTCAACTACGTTTTTTGTGAAGGCCACTTTCTTGCGGTGGAGGAGGAGCCCTCTGCACCCATCGCCGCTGCCTCGAGAGGGAGGAGCAAGCGCTTTGGAAACCCGTGCCCTGCAACTGCCGCTCGCTGAGCGGACGCGAGCGGATGCATTGCTCCGAGCAGCGCGGCCCCACATCCTGCCGTGCGGCTTTCAGCTTTCGCAAGGCTGAGATGCCATTTCGTAGCGAAAGGCACCGCTACCACTAAGGTCAGCGCTGCCTGCCCTGCGCTTGGCTGGTCACACGCGCAGCCATGCGCAGGGCACTGTCCAGCCCCACGGGGATATTAGTCATTGACAGGGATCGTTATCTGCCCTCAGGTACGGGAGGCTGAGCTTTCCACTCCATCCAGTTGACTGCAGGGCCGTTAGCTGGAGCGCAGATGCAGAAGCCGTCCTAGTGGCCACACTAAAATTGCCTATGGTGAGCCTGACGCTCTGGAGCCCTGCAAGCCGCTAGAGACAGGGTCCAGCAGACGGGTCCTCCCCTAGAGAGCCCTCCAGGAGAGCCACCCTGACTGCCCAAGCTGGGGACCTGCCCTTGTGTTCTGCCTGCTGGAAAGCACATCAGCTCTAGTGCTCGGCGGTGGAGGTCACCTTCGCATTCACATTACTGCCATTACTATTTTTGTGCTCCGCGCCTAACCTCACTTTCATGGCTGGGTCTTGCCCTCACTCGCCCCGAGGTCTCCATGAGCTTCTGGCATCCCTTTTGGAAAGGGAGGAACATACTGGCACAGGCGAGATTGCAGAGCTGTCTGTAGAGGAGGGAAGAAGCTCTGGTTCAGACTGGTTGTGTGTGCGGCAACCAAGGAGCACAAGGAGACAAGCTGAAGTCCAGAGTAGGGAGAAAGTGTGAGGAATTTGCTCCAGGATTAAAGAAGTAAAATGAGCAGCTCAGGTTGGAAGAACAGGATGAACTAGGCAATAACTTGGTAGTGGGAGATGATGGTGGGTGCCTTGGGTGGCCTGTTTCTCCCAGGAAGGTGGCACAAGCATGTCTGATTTTCATGGCCCTATACAAATGTCCAGGCCAAAGCAAGCACGATGTGGCTGTGGAAGACATACTATGGCCTGCACTCATCAACATACTGTTTTCCACTCCAGTTTTCATTATAACTTGTTTTTTTTTTTTTTTTTCCCTCCCCTCAGCTGGGTGATTTGGAAATCAAGAACCAGATGTTTGGGGAGGCAGTGAAGCAGCCAGGCATCACCTTCATTGCTGCCAAGTTTGATGGCATCTTGGGCATGGCGTTCCCAAGGATCTCTGTGGACAAGGTCACCCCTTTCTTCGATAACATCATGCAGCAGAAGCTGATTGAGAAAAACATCTTCTCCTTCTACCTGAACAGGTAGCGTGGGGCTTGGTGGTGAGCGGTTCTATGGCGAGGACCAGCACAGGCAGGTGTTTCCTTTTCACTCACCTCTAACCACCTCCTGCTGGTTGGGATCATCTTATTTCTGTACTAACCTGCTATCTCAGTCCTCTGGCCAGGTCCTCAGTTTGGGAAGATCAGTACAGCTCAGTTCTTAGACTCTCAGAGAAGATGGCCTTTTGTCACCCAAGGACAGTCTAGTTTTCACTGTACCAGTTGCTGGTTTGAAGTAGACAAAGGTGATGCAGAAATGCTGGGTAGATTTTCTACCCCATTTCTTAGCTGTTGGAGTGAGGGAAGGTTTTTCCAGTGGAAAGAGAAACAAAAACAAGGAGTGCTGTGATCGCAAGATAAGGTAATGAAGTCCTGTTAGTGGGGTAAACACAGCCCCCAGATCCAAACGTCATGTGGCCCATGCCATTGGTGTCTACCGCACGAGCCCACCCCATGCCAGCCGTTGCCAACGATGGGCTGCTGCTCCCTCACCTGCCCAGGGTGCTGCTCTGCGCCTGCCCCACAGCTGCTGCTCAGCCCCCACGCGCCGAGCACCCTCCGGGCACAGCGGGGAGATGCTGAGTTACTTCTGGCTGAAAAGTAGCACGACCTGGAGGGGGAGAGCAGAGAGCGTTGCTTCTGGCAGATAAAAAGCCAGCCCTCCCCCCTCACCATATTTCTTCCCATCTGCTCGGCAGCGATCTTTTATCTTGGGGTAACCTTGAGGATTCGTCTCTGCGGCTGGCAGCATAGCAGAGCCAGGCACAGCTCTTCCTTACCTAACTCACCGCGCCATCGTCCATGCCCCGTCCCTCGTGGATGCTAGTTCTGAGCTAAAGGAAGGGCCTTATCTGGGGGTCTGGGCATCACTGTTCACTTCTCAGCCTCCCTTTGCCACCTCCATCACTGCAATGAGTTGGTCCAGATTTCCATGCACAAGTCTCAGGTGAAAAGCTGAAGGATTCAACCCTTCCTCTTTCCCGGGCAAATCCGAGGTGTCTCCCCCTTTAACCGATACATTTTAGTGCAGTGGCAGTTGTCTGGACCCAGTGCTACCAAGACTGTGCTTCCTTGCACCACCCCGCTTGTGTTCCCAGGAAGCTGTGCACCCAGTTGTGTTTCCTTGTGCACCAGGAAGCTTTAGGGCACATGGAGGGGGTTATTCTCGCCTTGATGTTAACGAGTTTGCTCTTCTTTCAGGGATCCCACAGCTCAACCTGGTGGGGAGCTGCTCCTGGGAGGGACTGACCCCAAGTATTACAGCGGCGACTTCAGCTGGGTGAACGTCACGCGCAAAGCCTACTGGCAGGTCCACATGGACGCGTAAGTGCCCCCTGCGTCTCGCGGCACTCATGCAGACACGCGTGCTGGCAGTCCCATGGCAGTCGTGCCCAGGGCTGAGGCGAGAGGGGAACAGTCTGCCCCTGCCAGGACTCTGCCTCTTGCAATGGAGGCAGGCCAGAAAAGCAGATTAAAATCCCACCCTACAGCTGGGTCATTTGTCCCTGGAAAGTGAGGAGAGGAAGGAAACAGCAGGAGGCTGTTCTGCAAAATCCTTTTCTCTGTTTACAGCTTGGCCCATGAAAGTGCATGTTGTGCCCTTGCAAAGCAGGGAGAAACCCCAGCCTGTCCTTCCCCTGAGCAGGGCAAACCCCTAGGAGTAAGCCCCAGCTTCACCTCTTTCTGCAGGGACTGAGCTGGGGTGGGTGGCTGCGCTCCGGCATCCTCCAGGGCTGCTGGAAGCTCAGGAGGAGCAGAGTGAGGCCCAGAACCTCAGCCCTTGGCTGAAGGACGCGGCACAGCAATCACAGCTCATTGTTGAGGCCGAGGGAAGGAGAATGAGCGTGATTGAGCGGCCTGAGCGGAGGGCTGCCACTAGCCTGCGAGCCCTGTGGTCTATTCTGAGTGCTCCCACGTGACGGGAACTTAAAAGCAGCCCGTGATCAGTGTGTGCTGTTTTCCTGAGCCATCTCCAGCGCACGGTTTTCCTTCTCATCTTCCCCAAGTCATGCAGCATTGGCAAAGCATGCCAAGCCGCTTGGCTGGGAGGCTTTATCTCTCCACACTGCTGTGAAACGCTGTGGGTGCAGAAGCCAGGCAGCTCCCTATGGCCTGCATAATGTACCCAAATCCCCTCCTCATCCGCAGCCTCCAAAGTGGTCACATTACCTCTTTAACCCTTTGCTTTCCACAGCAGCACAGGCTGCTGCGTAACCCGCCGTAGGAAGCAGCAGCTCCGAGAAGCCTGTAGTGCATCGCTGTTTGCCCCCTTGCTACTTGCTAGCGTGGTGCAGACTGCAAACGGGACAGCAGGATGCAGGGAGGGCACTCCAGCCGTCGCCCTGGTGGGCCAAAGGGCTGACCTCTGCCTGCTGACCTTTCCCTAGGGTGGACGTGGCCAACGGGCTCACCCTGTGCAAAGGGGGCTGCGAGGCCATCGTGGACACGGGCACCTCGCTCATCACTGGCCCCACAAAGGAGGTGAAGGAGCTGCAGAAAGCCATCGGCGCTAAGCCTCTCATCAAAGGCGAGGTGAGGTAGCACTAGGAAAGCTGGGGAGGTGCCTCCAGCCACTGCATACCTGGAAAAAAACCCTGCAAAACCAGCACTGAGTCCCCTCTGTCTCTGAGCTTTGCTGCTTTGCTCCTGCCTTTGAGTGGCGGTACAAAACTCAGCTCCCCCAGGCCAAGGACTTTGAGGCTGCAGCCGGGGTTTGCACTGCCCTGTCTGTCTGTCCATCCCTGCCATCCATGTGCTCGACACTGACCTGCTTCTGGGTGTGGGAGGAGCAAGTTGCCATGGGGAAATCAGAGTCCCTTGAACCGTGAGAGCCTCAGTCCATGCTGAATGCTACCAATAAAACAGGGTGGAGGGTTGCACACTCCCCAGAGCCCTTTGCAGCCCGCTGGGACATGCGGGAGGTCGGATCCCACATGCTTTAGGGAGCTTTGGCTGCAGTTCTGGAGGAAGCGGCAGCCAAGGCCGTTACTGTTATTGTTTCCTTTGCAGTACGTGATCCCTTGCGAAAAGGTGTCCTCTCTGCCTGTGGTCACGCTTACATTGGGAGGGAAGCCCTATCAGCTCACCGGGGAGCAGTACGTCTTCAAGGTGAGTCCAGGGCAACTTTCATCATGAAACTCAGAACACGAGGCTGGCAAAAGCAAGGTTGGAGTTGGCACTCGAGAAAAAACCTGAAAGACTAGGGTGGTAGTGTGGTGCCATTGATGCCCTAAGTGATGTTCTCTACTTATGGGGGCAAAAGAGGGTGAGGTGGGAGAAAAGGGGCAGGCAGTCACATGGCTTTCTACAACATTATGCCCAACGGTAGGCTCTTTTCTGTTGGGTTCAGGTAGGTGGTAACTTCAGGCCAGCCCTTGTCATGGCAGAGGCCAACAATCCAGCATTTAAGCCATCAGATGTTGTAAGGCAGAATGAACTTCCTTCTGCCCCTTTTGCAGGTTTGCAGCAGCAGCAGCAGCTCTCCTCTAGAGCAGGGTGGTCTGGGATGTTTATGAGTGCAGTTTTCTTTGACCTTTTGCTAACAAGATGCATGTGCATATGGATTCTTGGCAGGGGAGATAAGTTTGAATTTATAGTAGTGGAGTGGTGGGAGTTCCTTATTTTTCACAGCTTCTGCAAGCTTCAGGTCATGGGATGAGAGCCTGAAATGCAGCTCGGATTGGCAGGTGTTAGACAGAGCCATGAGGTAGAGGGGAAGTGGGGACCTGCTTTGAGTAAACCCCTTGTTCTTCTCTTTAGGTTTCTGCACAGGGGGAGACCATCTGCCTGAGTGGATTTTCAGGCCTGGATGTCCCACCCCCCGGAGGCCCCCTCTGGATCCTGGGTGATGTCTTCATCGGTCCCTACTACACCGTCTTTGACCGTGATAACGACTCTGTTGGCTTTGCCAAATGCGTCTAAGCGCCTGATCCACACTGCCTCTGCCACATACACATTTACACACACACACAGGAGCTGTAGAGAATGATTACCAGGATTAGAAACCCAGGGGGAAAGAAAAAAAAAAAAAAGAAATTGAGCTAGATTTAAATTTACAAGAAAAATAATTGTTACTAGTGCTCTGCTAGCTACTTTTTCCCCTCTGTTGAGTATGTGATGCTGGGACAGCTCTAGTTGACAACTCCACCTAGAGTAGCTCCTTGCTTTACTCTTAAATCTTCCAGCATTTGTTTTTAATATTGATTCTCAAAGCTGAGCAATGCCCTCCATGTCTCCCAGCACTGGTCTCATTATTGGAGAGGCAGCTTGCTGGAGCCATCTGGCAATGCATTCCTGCAGAGAAGCTGTGCGGGTGCTCTTGGGTTTGGGCTTCTGTGCTAGGGGAGAGGGAAGGGAAAAACTATCCTACATAATTTTTATTTCTTCCTCTTTTTCACCAATGAAGCAGGGGAGTGGGAGGTGTATAGAGTTGGTGTTGATCACTCCTGTGATACTGGTGAGGCAGCAATCGCTACATCCCTTCTCAGTGAACTTGTGCTAGCTTAATCCTGAAAGCATGCTTCCTGGGCAGGAGCTGAGGGGGATCTTGTAGCGTGCACAAGGGATGATTTAAAATCTAAAAGCTCTAGTTGTGTGTTTTTGTGTTGTGACAACAGGAGTGAGAGGTTGAGGTGTGATCGAGCCATGCCTGGTCTGAGGCTCTCATAGACCTATTGGGGCAGGGATTTGTTGGGGGACTCCTACCAGTAGGACTCTTCACAGAGTAAGATTACAAAGCAGGTAACGCTAGGATTTAATAGAAGTTGTTTGAATTCATGTTCTGAAAGGCCCAGCTTTAAGTTTAGGGCTGAGCAAACCAGTTTGAGCAAAGAGTTGATATAAATGCTCTTGAGTTTGGCAAACTTCTCCCAGTTTTTCCAAACCTCAGAACGGTCTAATGTCATCTGGAGCTATTGAGTTGACTATAATGTTTCCCAAAGCAACTAAGTGGCCTACAAGCCTAAATTACATTGATTCAATGTGATTTGTGATCAATGATATCTAGTTGTTTGTAAGTCACATAAGAGCTTTGGAAACATTATTCATAGTGTTCTGAATTGCTCAAAACTCAAGAGAGAGTTGGTAGAACCAAGTCAGCAAGTCTTCCAGGAAGGAGGGTACCATGGAGGCTTCCGAATTTTCACTTGCTCTTTTTACCATTTCCCAGTTCTGTAACCTAACTCACCTTCAATACCCTCCATACATTGTGCTATAGTTTCTGTATTAACATTGTTGAGAACTATCTTCATTTGCATCGTTTATTACAGAATAGGTGAGGCACATTCCCTGCTTTCGTGAGTTTGTAGCTGAAGGATTTAACTGTGCTTATAGGTCTATATTTTGCTCCTGGAGAGCCAAGACCTGTGTGTATGGAGCCACCCACATTCCTGGACCGGAATTGGTAGACATACACTGGGGGAGCAAGGAGACAACAATAGCTGAAGGAGGATAAAGTGGGTTTTAAGCAACACTGGAAAGCAGAAGAGAGTGTTTTCCAAGGCTCTGAGGACAGCAAGCAGATAGTCTGCAAATGTCCCCTTCCACGTCCTGTGCAGCTCATCAGTTTGATATTATTACCATTACTCATCCTTTGGAGAGGTCTGGCTTGGCCAGTAGGGATGGGCCTGAGCACACGTCTAATCTGTGCATTCTCCCATGCAACCCCAGGCATGATAAATCAGCTGCTCCCAAAGCCGCCTTCTGCCTGTTCATAGTCTTCACCTGCAACCTTGTATTTGGAAGCCTAGAGGCATCTGTTGCAGACGGGGAATCTGGCTAGAGAACAGTAGCACATTAGGAAAAAAAAAAAATCAAACGCAGATGCTCAGCACTCTCCAGAGAACCCAGTTTCCAAATTGATTAAATGCCCAGAGCTCTTCAAAGTTCTGCTAAATTCTCCCACAGCTGCAGGCTTTATCCAAAGCAGTGACTGAAACAGAGACAGTTTCTCAGGTACCCGTTAATCTGACTTGATGTGGGGGGATGGCCTGACATGGAGCTGACTGCGGGTTTCAAATGTGTTCTTCATCTGATTTAAGCCCTGGCAAGATATACAGGATGGCCTAAAAACAAGCCATCCTACAGCAGTTCTGTGGAACAGACAATGCCTTATGCTGTACATGTTATAGCCTCTTTGCAGTAACCCAATGCTGGGCTGATTTCTGTCCTCAGGCAGGCAGGACACTTCGGTCTGAGGAAAGACTATGGCCCCAAATGATGCCCTAAATGACATATCTTAGGATAGGCTGGAGGAGCAGTTTATTTGATTTAACCACATTTGCAACCTCACTGAATTGGTCTCCTCCCTTTGTTGTTTTATCTGCATTTTTAAACCAAACTCTAACTGTGTGATTTTTTTTTTAATTTAATTTGCTGTCAGAATTACTGTCTCATTATAGAAAATTGAAAAGAAAATACAGTATTTTCCCTCTTATTCTGAGAGTGGTCTTTTTTTTTAAGTACATTGAAATTGCCCAAGTCCTCCTCTGTGTTAATGGCCCATGTGCCCCAGACCAGTTGGTTCTGTAGGGAGCAGTAGCTCACTCAGGTGCAATTGTGCATATTTTGGAGGGGATCCTCCTGTGCTCGCTGATAATGAAGCGTTCTGGGAGGCTGTCAGGTTTGTCTTTTTGAATTCATTAGCACATAACCCAGCATCTGCAAGACAATGTGACAGCTTCACTTGGCTGAGCCAATGCAACCTGGTACAGTAGGTGCTCTGAACAGCTCTGCTAGTGAAAGCCTTTTTTGGGGGTCACATCACTTTGGTCAAGTGTCATGAAGACAGTCCTCTAGTAGCATAATTGCAGTGTCTCCTGACCATCTGAGCCAGTTAGAGCAAGTTTGCAGAGGACTTGGGACTTGCAACCTGGTAATGAAGAGGTGAATTCGATGCTTTTCAAAATGTATGAAAACTCATTCCTATTGCTTGGTGCTCCCATGTTTAGTCCTAGAGCTACTGTATGGCAGCTAGAGACTGCAGGGCAGAGCGAAGGCTTTATGGGCTAGGTCCTGTACAAACACCTGCTGAGAGCAAATCCCCAATTGGAAAAGAGTATCATCTACATAAGCAAGACGGAGCAAAATGCCATCCAATTTTCTAAGTGCAACCTAAGCACTCAGAGCATTCAACAAGTTTCTTGCCGTCCTGAGTCTCTGTTCCCCAAGGATGTCTTAACACCACAGCCACAGCCAAGTTAAAAGGGACAAAGACCAGAAACAACTGTAGCCTTGATTTTGGCCGAGAGCTGGTGAGGCCATACGCCAGACTCTTCTGTCTGCTTTCCCAGGGTCCTGTTCACTGGGGACTGGAGTGGGCCCGATCTCATGAGCAGCCTGCACTTGGCCCCTGGTTATCTTGTTCAACCTTTGCCCCAGAAAATGTTTGGTATGACATGAGACCCCTCTCCCTCCTGGGTCTCCCACCCCTCCCATTGCTGCATTGTCTCTGCAGAACTCCCTTCACTTGACATTTTGATAACTTACTCCTTATTAAATTTCTCCACTAATACAAAGAAGATAAACACTTTCATTACAACTCCCTCTGAGCAGCAGGGTGTCTGGCACAGATCCCCAAGGCTGTTTTCACGGGTCTGATCCTTCCCTCAGCTGACTCCACTCTGAGTCTCATCAGTGGTCTGCGAAAAGCCTGTTCAGACAGGGACCTACCCACAAAGGGAGGGAGCAAAGGGAGGATTAGCCCCCTTGTTTATGGAGATAACATGCATCTGGTTGGTGCAGCAATTTGTTGCTTTTGGAAACTATTTTTACTAACTGTGGATGACTAAGCACTTTGTTTGGGGGCTGATAGCTTTTTCTACTCTTTGATCTATTTATTTTTAGGTTCTTTGAGCGCAAAAAGAAGTAGCGTGCATACTAAAAGCTAGAGAGAAAAATTAGGAGAGAGTGGGGAGCCCTTCCAAAGTTTCCAAAGTTTCAGTTTAGCAATCCACTGCTGAATTTCACAGGGATAGGTAAGAGGAAAGCTCATTCAGGTAGGCTTTCTCCATAATAAAAGATAGAGGCAGGTTTTTCTGATATTATTCCAGAGAATGGAGACGGGATTTGAGATGGGAGACTTTCTCACGGGTCTTACAGTACTTGGTTATGTTACAGCTCGCACATCTCTAACAAGATTACAAGAGAATTGCTCTGGGGCAGGAAGCATCTTTCTGTTGTGTTTGTCCTTTAGCACAATGGAATGTGGACCTTGATATTACAGTAATACAGCCGATTATTTATATCCATCGCAGCTCTTCTTTGCAAAGGAACACCACACCATTTTACTCCCCATCCCACCTCCCCACCCTCAATTTCCTCAGCAAAGTCCTGATGGTCTCATAACCCGCTACACCTCCCTCCTCCCAATTTCCTTTTGACTTTGCTATTTTTCTGCCCTTGCTCTCTGTTTCTATTTGAGATATGAAGCAGGGCAGTTCTACATACAGGGCTTTCACAAGACACATAAATGGCATGCTGGTCTTCGGTTCATGCCAGTCTGTTGTTGGAACCTATGACCAGGAAGATTCAAGAACCAGATGGGGCCATGCCCATCTGTGCTAGTAGCTTCTTCCCAAACACCACCAGTACCACATGCCTCAAGGGAATGTCATGAAGAGAATTTGAGAATAGCAGGATATCCTGTTGGCTCTCAGCAGGTCACAGGAAGCTCAAGCTCTTCATTTCATCCCCCTGACCAATGCTGATGTTCATACATGCCAAAGTCATGTCATCTGTCACCTGGCTTTGGCTTCTGTGAAGTCAGTAAAGCCTTCTCTGGGCTACGTTACACTACATACAGGTGCATCAGCCTTCTATATTTTCGCTTCATTGTTTAACTTATTTTCCAGTTCATTAGTGACTATTAAAGATCTTTGCAGGGCATTCATGGTTTCTCACTAACAAATTTTCATTGTGTTGAAGATGGACTTTTTATTCTAGGGCCCTGAGGAGTTGGCCTATATCTGGGACCTTGCAATACATTGCCTTTAGGAGGAGAATTAATAGCACAATAAGAAATTCAGTGCAATCTCATATATATACAAGGTATATACACATCCCTTTTCCCTGAGGACAGAGGGAACAAATAGCTTGATAAGGAACAAAACAACTGTCTGATTCCTGCTTCTCAACCAGGCCCTCCAAGCACAGTGTCCTGGGGATCTTTGTGGCTCTGCTGTCCTCAGGGCACAGTCACAGGTACTTGTCTGCATGATGGCTTTTCCACCGGCTTCTGCTTTCAACACATGCAGCTTCCCCATCACCATGTTTATGTGCTTGTGATCTCTGAGCCCCCTCAAACAAAGGGCCTCTCTGGGATCAAGCCTTGCCTTGGGCAGAAGCTCCTGTGGATAACAGCAACCTCTCTGCATAAAAGGGGTTTAATTGTTCCTCCTGAGCCTAGAAGAAGCCTTTCTGCACAGCCATGGGTACCCCAGGTTTAGCAAAGCCCTCCAGACAAGCTGGCAATAGCTAGCCATAGCTTCCTGCTCAGTAGTTCAACTTACTTTTCTTCTGCCTCTCCTGAACGCATCTTAATCCCAGGAGATCATCACTCTCATCCCATAGCTGTCTATGTTCCTTAACAGCTTCTTGGAGGGAGATCTCAGTCCTGTCATGGACAAACACAGCACTTACAAAACGTTCTCTATTTTGGCCTCTCTCTGACGGTGCTAAATCCCTAAGCAGAAACATGTTCCCCTTTTTAACCATCACGGATTCCCCCGAAGGTACTAAAACAGAATGATGCAAACAAGACACTGTATAGATGCCTGAGAGCACGAGCAGTCCCCTCACCATGTATTGACTTGTGAGAATAAACTCTGGGCACCATTATCCTGGAGCCAAACCATTTTGCACACAGCCAAGTAAACTGCAATTATTATTTCTTAACTCAGCACCTTGTTGGTAGGCTGAAAGCATTTATAGAGCATCTTCCTTTGCCTGCAGGTACTCTTCTCATCAACTTTTAATTTTATCTAACATATTTACGAATCTTATCAGGCCATTTCCAGTCACTGCTCTGCAATGGCTTCTCCTGTGATGATGAGCTTGATCTTCTCTCCCTCCCCAGTGCCCCAGCACAACCGGCCACTGCCTCAAGTCCACCTGCAACATATCGAGTTCTGCCTCAGCAAGGTGACACGTCTCATTCTCATTTCCCCAGTGCTGCAGCTGCAGGCTCCCAAATGACCTGAGAGCCCTCCCCGTGCGATGCTGGCCACAAGCTGGTATCGCATCCCCAGGATATGAAGTTACAAGCGGCTTCCGCACAGCTTCCACACGGTTCAGTTGGCAACTGGCTGCAGAAGCCATTTTGTTGATCCCATGCCAAAGTCAGATCCTCCAGGGCTTCTCCGCCCTTGGTGCCATCCTCACCTGCCTCTGCTCAAGCACCCGAAAGCCCCGCTGCCTGGTTGCTCCTAGTCCCTGCTAACCTGTGGCTCTAGCAAGATCCCGCCTTGCACTGGGATTTATCTGCTTTCTATCCATTCCCCATGACTGGAGCAGAAGCACCACTTTTCTGCCCACGGCACTGCACTCAGTGCAACCCCGCCATGCTGTCCTCGTCGTCCTCATGCCACCCTTCCAGGCGTGTGTTAGGTCCTCCTCCAGGCCACCCAGGCTCAGCGAGACTCAACTATATGCACTATGCTGGGGTTTAGAGAGCGGGACTGAGCCTCTCCGCTGGCCAGCGTGAAAACCCGCTCAGACAATGCCCCAAGCCATCGGGAGCATGCCTGGGAGACAGACTTCTCCAGCGGGTTGCCCCCAGCATGTCTGAAGAAGGAGGAGTTGCCCCCATGCCAGGGACAGGCAGGTGGGCACCGGGAGAAGGGCACTGGGGCTGAGCCATGCTGCAGCTCTACCACACAGAGAGGCAGAGAGCAGGTTTGGGGGGGCTGCTGGCTGACTTGCCCCGCTCCGAACCTCCGTCCTTGGCACCTCGGTCCTGTCCATGCACCCCCACCCCCGCCCTCCCCTCCTCCATCAACTCCAGTGTTAAGAAAGCGGAGCCGGAGGCAGTGCTGAGCCGGATATGCAGCGACTCCCCGCATCCCTCCTTGTGAGTATCGCGCTCTGCTCTCCTGATGCCTGCTGAGGAGACGGATGGACGAACGGACAGGCAGCATGAGGTGGACTCGTCTCTCCTAATCGCCCGGTGAAAGGGAGGGAGGAGAGGGAGGCAGCCTCTTCCCACACACCCCTTCCCCATCCTCCGTCCTCATCCTCTTCCCACCTCCCCTGTCCTCTTCCTCCTCCACTCGGGCCATGATAATCTCCGAAATGGGGAAAAAAGAAAAAGCTACTGGCAGGCAAGAGGAATTGGGAAGGCAGTTACATCAGGAATCTCGCGGAGATGACTGAGGACTCAGCAAAAAAAAGAAAAAAAAAAGGGGGAGAGAGCGAGCGAGAGGATCCGGCTGCTCTGCTGCACCATGAGATGAGCTCCGCTCCGCCGTACCGATCAACAGCCCAACAGCTGCCCCCGGCAACCCGCTTCGATCCCAGGATGGGACAGAAAGCAGGAGGCCCTGCTGGACAGACGGACGGGCAGGCGGAGAGGGCTGCAGGCGGGAGGGGGAGGGTGGCGCGGCTGCCCGGGAACTCTCTTTGCAGACCCCCACAGTTCTCCTCAAGTGTTCCTTTGTGCTTTTATTTGCTTTCTTTTTTTTTTTCCCCTCTAACCCCCCTTCTTAATTCCCCCTCCTCCTCCTCCTTATCCCTCTTTTGCAAGGCGCGAGCGCCGACTCCTTCCTCCATGCTGGTGCGGTTGTGTGCGCGATGCCAAGCCAGGGAGCAGCCACATAGGTTATTGCCGGACTGCGGCCGCGAAGGGCTCAGGCACCATCAGCACAGGACCGCGGGCACTGCACAGAGGGAGGGAGAGCAGGGGCGGCACAGCGAGCCATGGATGTCCCCAGCGCCGGAGCGGCCGCGGCGCGGGGCCCCATCCGTGCGGCGTGGGGGGCGCAGAGCGCCGCAAGGGGCTGCTTGGTGGGCCGGGATGTAACGGTGCTCTCTCTTCCTGCCCTGCTCTCCTCCCTCCTTCCTCTGCCCATCACTTCACTCTGCTGCCCGCACTCTCCTCTACCTCCCTGACCCTCTTTCTCCCCTCTGCCTCCCCACCACACCTCCCCTTTCCTTTTTACCCCTGCCTTACTTTTCCTCACGGTGCCCTGCTCTCCTGTCCCCCATCCCCATTTTTCACAGGGGCTTTTACTTTGCCAGCACGGCGCCCGGTGAGCCCACAGCAGGTGCCACGGAGAGGGCACAGGACCTGCCGCCGGGCCCGCCGTGTCCGCTGGCCGCGGCAGCCTGGGCGCCCCGCGCCGCCCGTGGCCCCCCGCAGGGCTGCTTCGCCTGCATTGCCAAGCCGCCCGCCCTGCGGCCCCCCTCGCCCGTCCTGGCCCCGGCCTCTGCCGGGTACCTCATGGAGAGCAGTGGCTGCAAAGGGGACAGCCTGCGCCCGGCGGTGCCCTGCAAGCACTTGGTAGAGAAGAAGACGATGACCAACCCCACCACGGTGATCGAGATCTACCCAGACACCACCGAGGTGAATGACTACTATCTCTGGTCCATCTTCAACTTTGTCTACCTCAACTTCTGCTGCCTCGGCTTCATCGCTTTGGCCTACTCACTAAAAGTAAGTCCCGGGTGCACAGCATGGTGCAGGGGGGAATGTTTCGGGGTCATCTGTATAAAGCAGCTCTGTGCCGCTGTAGCGAGTGGAAAAGCACCAGTCTGCAACCACTGGGGAGAGAGTTTGGGAGAGACAAGGAGTGTTTCGGAGCTGGGAACGTTCTTGTGGGTGGGAAAGAGGTACCTGGACTTGTTCCGTGGTTGTCGAAGGCTGCTGGGTACCACCATGATGGGGTCTACAAGCAGGCAGCACAGGTTGGGCTCTGCTCATGTTGTGTGTGGAGGCACTAGTGCTCTGTCCCTTCTTTGAGGGCATGGAGATCCTGTAGGTTTGGGGCTGGCAGCATCGTTATTTGCAGCCAAGAGGAACAAGAAGCATCTGGACAGAGTCCCCAGCACCTGGCAAGTTGCAGGGGGAAGAGGCTGCCAAGGCACAGGGCAGTCCTGATGATCTGCTGCTTGCCCTCTCTCTAATTAAAACATCAGAGGAGAAAGCAGCTTGTGGCCAGCCCTCCCCCGAGCCCAGTAAATCACCAGGAAAGCCCTGGAGACCTGCCAGCATGGTGGGAACAAGCCCTGGTAGCCAAAGAGGTGGAATAGAGTGCAGAGGGCTTTGCACAACATCGTGGCTCAGGAAGGAAAATAGATGTGTCAATGGAGCCAGTACGGATAGAGCCCGCAGAAGGAATGAGACTCAGTTAGACCAGGGCTACATAGGATGTTTGTTGCAGTCCATAGCAATTGCTTACCCTAGAAATGAGGAGGGGGTCTAATTCTCTGCAGTCAGCACCGCGGTATGTTGGCTCTGCTGGCTCTGCTGGCTCAGACCTTCCTGGGGGTAACCCTATCTCCTGAGCCCATGAAATGCTCTGCTGTGGTTCCTGTAGCTGCAGGGGCAGAGCAGGCTGGCTGGGCTGCAGGATTTAGCTGCTGGAGCACTCAGCCAACAGGCAGGTTCCCAGCATCTGTAAGTGGCTTCTCTGGCCTTCTTTTCGGCATAAAAATTAACTAAACAGATATGTAACAAGTCCTGGGGCTCCTGGGTGGCCCCAGTTGTGGCAGACTCTGGGAGGCCTGGGGGAGACAGCGATCTCGCTGATTCGTTGTGGCAGGCAGCGCTTAGAGGGAGGCCAGCATACAGGCGCGTTTTATCACACAAACAGATCAATTAACCTCGCCTAACTCCCCGCGCAGCGGACGCCAGAGCACTGCGAGGAGGCAGCCCCTGGGCCTGCCCAGCAGAGGGGCTGTGGCGGAAAGGCACAGGCCTTATCCCCCACACCTCACCAGGGGCTCTCCTAGCCCCGCGCTGGGGGACCTTCCACAGCACCATGGGCCTTGGTTTCCCCTTCTGTGAGATGGGAACTGAATGCACAGCTGCCATCCACGCAGCTCAACCCAGGGCTGTTTGGAAGAGGCACCAAATACCTTAAATCATGCTGGTGCTGAGCATTGCCACAAGCAGGCTGACCCAAGGGCAAAGCTGGCAAGCAGCAGCCTAACTGTGCGAGAGGGAGGATTTCCTCAACATCACCGATTCTCTGAGGCAGCTACGTTGGGAGAAGAGAGAAACTGGCTTCCTGCTTCTTTTTCACATCTTTGCTAGTTTGACTTTGCTTAACAACTGGAGTTTTTCCCGAGAAAGTCATAGCCATGGTGGGATGAGAAAAGATCTCATGTCATTGGGATGCGGTAGATATTTCTGTAGAAGTGGGTCCTTGACTGCAGCTGGTGACATGGGCAAGACAGCCTGAGAATTAGGCTAAGCCATCGTAAGGGAACAGGACAAACAGGGCTAGTTTACTGCAAGCCTTCTAAAGGCTTCGTTCTTTGCTATCTTTGACATGAGGAGGAGGACAAGGCAGTGACCACCTCTGCAACACTTAAGGATAGCAGGAGCAGAGCCTTACCATAGGGGCAGGTGCACGGGCTCACTGCAAATGTCTAAAGTGCATGAACTCCAGTGTGGGGAGGAAAAAAAAAAAAAAAGAATTGGCAGAGAGGGAATTTGACAAGGCAGACTAGCTTAGAATGAGGGAACGGAGAAAACAAGATGGTTGTCAAAAGCAGCTTTACATTTTGGACATCAGGAGCAGTAATTGATTGGTTGTGGTGGTAGTCCAGAGGCAGGTGCAGAGGCTGGCTGTGCTGAGCTGAACCAAACGGTGGTGAAGCAATGGTAGGAGGAACCCTGCTCTGTTCTCAGGCCTCTTCAGCAACTGCAGCTCCACAGCACAGGGGGAAGCACAAACAAAATCTCCCCCAGAGCCACTCGCAGGGCTAGAAAGGGCATGAGCGACAGTGAGTGCCAGAGACGGAGCTCAGCGCTCTCCGTCTGGTGGAAGAAAATGGGGCTGCTATGGAGGTGGCAGGTTTGTTCTGGGGAAGGTTTGTGGCATAGTAGGATGGTCAGGAAATTCCCTTACAGCTGCGGTGGATACTTCTACATTACCCCAGCCAGAGCGCTGCGGTGCACGCGCGTACATGTGCCTTTAGAAGCCACCACCAGGTGTAAGGGTCATTTCTACTCAGTGCTAGTGGTGTGGTCCCTTTTACATGTTTTCCCAGAAGCTGAGAAAAAGCAGAAGTAAGGAATGTGTTGGGGATAGATGTTCCTTTAAAATGACTTTTCTTGTTCCCCTGCAATTGCTTGTAAGGATAATCCAGTGGCAGATGTTTACGCTCCAGCCCTGCTAAGGATCCTGTGCTTTGCAGAGTCCAAGCAGAGTTTTGTGGGGATGGACAGGAGAGCAGCAGCACTTAACCCCCACAGGGCTCATTCTGGGACCCTGGCAGAGAGGTTTGTCCTTTGAAGGCAGAGCTCTTGGCCGGAGCAGCAGATTTCCTGGCTGAATCATAATCGATGCATTGATAGCACTAGGTCCCCAGATTATGGTTATTGCATTCCCTTTTAATAACTTAAACATTTAGAAACTACAAGAATTATTGTTTTCATTATCAGACACCACAGAAAAACAGCATCTGCTATTGCCAAATTCATCCTGTTAATGAAACAGTAGATACATCTTGCCCTAAGTCAGTGAGGTGTTTCATTATGCACCTCAGCACACCCTAATATCTCCACCAATTTCAACAGCATAACACACCTACTGAAGTTTAGATGCATTGTGCTGAACCAAGACTTCTGACTCCATTGTGATATTACATTAAAAATGCCTCATTCTCCAGGCCCACTTTCCTTGGTTTCAACTGCAGCTGTGAAAATAGTTAGCTCTGTGTCTGCTTGTCCTCTTGTCCTGAGGTGGATGTGAGCTACGGATTTCTAGTTTTTGCACAGAAATGCATGCGTTGCCATTCCAGTGTGATCACAATTTACAGAAATGTGCTAAAGAAATATGCTAGCACCAGCACCAAAAAATTGGGGCTCTTATTCAAAGAAATGTATGAAGTCAGGTGAGTGCAAAGCTTATGACCCCCAAGACAAGCACAGCTGCTCCGAATGACGACGTGATGGCACACCTGGTTTTCACCTGCACCCACAGCGGGCCAAATCCTCAGCTTTCTGGACTGCAATGGAGTTGCACCAACTCACTGATCCTGCTGAGGGTTATTTGTAGCCTCCCAGGCTGCTCAAGGTCAGCCTTACAGAGCGCAAGCAATGTGCTTACACGTAGCTGTAAGTGTGTGCTCCTTGTGCGGAAGCAGAGACAAGCAGCAGGACTAGGAAAGTTAGAAATCCTACAGTGGTATTAATACAAATTTGATATAAATGCTAGGATTGCTCCAACAGACAGGTTTTGAGGAGGTTTTGTTGGTTTTGATCAGAATTGAAGTTTGTGGCTTTGGTTTTTTTGCACTCACTTGCCTCTCTCTTTCCTAGTTTTAAGCAGTAATGAATGATGCATCAGCGCTTGGTGTTAGGAGATCTTGCCTCAGTCATTAGGAGCTCTGTCTCAGGGGACCACTGGGGAAAGCCAAATCCTTCTTGGTACCAATTACGCTGTGAGGCAGTAGATCAGAGAAGCTGGGATCTGAGACAAGTCATATTGTGGAAGCCTAATTTTGAATGTATAGAGATCAAGGCAGCAAGAAACCCTGCTGCCTTTTCAAGCCCACATTCTCACACAGCCACCCTTTTCTGACGTGAAAAGGTGCATCACAGGAGCTGCATGGCTGGAGAGAGAGCTCGGACACACGACAGCATTTTTTTTCCTTGCTAATAAGTTTTGGTGGCCCCTCAAAACAGAGGGAAAGGGGGAGGCAGGATGGCTGTCAGGAGAATAGCGGATCTCCCAAAACCTGAGCTCTTGTCCTTACTCTGTAAGCAGTCCCTGTCGCATAGCTTTGGGCACTTGTGCTTGCCTTCTCCCTCGCCGTTTGTTGATCTTCCCTTTTGAGTGGAAGCAGGCTGGTACAAATATGTAAGTGGTTATTAAGACACAGGAGCAGCGAGGCAGCACTACCTGGCCTCTTAGGCTGCTTTTGGGGAAGATGCAACTGTTCATGGAGATAGGTGAAACCAAGGGGCAAAAGCTGCTTTTCAGCTGCATGGCACAGTCCAAGTATCAGGCATGAAGAAGTTAGATGGGCTAGAGAGCCCTAGCTGATTTCTACAGCAAATAAACCCAAGGATCCCTCCAGAGGCAAAAGCTCCTTACGAATAGGGAAGCGGAGCACTGTGTGGAAATGGGTTTATAGCTGCACCAGCCTCTTCCCAAAGCATCCATCTAACCAGCTGCGGGCTGAATACTAAAAGCCAGGCTGCCTTAAATACAGCCTCATTAGACTTGTTATCAACAAACCATTTGTCTCCTTCGGGAAGCTGACGCAGCACTTGGTCCCCATGCAGTCATGCTCCTAAAACCAGAGGGGCCAAGGCCAGAAAGCAGAGACAGGGGAGGTTGCTGCAGAGGCAGCCAAGGAAGGAAAGGCCTTGGGAAGAGGCCAAGGAGCTCATGGGGAAAAGGGAGCTCACACATAGCAAACAGGAAGGAGACTTCCAGGTGGTGGGTAAATACAGATATGCAATGGGACTGAAAGGCAGACAAACAGGTGAAGTGGAAACACCTCACTGGGAGAGCTGGAGGGAGCGCCGAGCAGGGAAGCCACCAGCACTACCCCAGAGGGAGGAAAGACAGAGGACTCTGGCCTAAATCCTAAAATATTTTCTAGGCAAGGTGAGGAGGAGCGAAGTGAGAGTGAGGAAAGACACTCTGTGTTTAAGGAAGCACCAAATTCAGGGATTTTTTCCTTTTTCTGCTGGCCTTGTGACCTTGGAGACCCTTCCCGCTGCAGGCTCACCTCCTCTGGCACACCAGCGGCAGCTCCAGCCTCCCGAACGCTCTGCAAGGACTGGCTCGCTCTCGCTTGCCAGGTGCCAGCACATTACGGCTGCTGGTGGTCACAGAAGCATGAAAATAGAAAAAGATGAGGCTGGGATATGAAGAAGACAGGCATCTCCTTAAGAAGGACAGCGCAGGGAAGGAGTAGGAGCGCGTCTCAGCCCTCTAGGAGAGCTCCTCCTACAGACACTGAATTTGATGTTGCAGCAGGACATTAAAGGGAGATATCTGAGAGTGTGCTGGGTACGCAAGCCCAGGCCAGAGATGATGAGGCTGAGCCAGAGAGAAGTAGGAGACAGAGACTGTGAGTGATCTGAAAGAAGAACCGTCTTCTCACTGTTTGCGTGCAGGAGCCCTGCTTCTTATTGGGAGTGCGTGGGCTTGACTGCAGTACAGCTGATAATGGCCAATAGCTGCAGATTTGCGTAAGATGACAGCTGGAGCCACAGGGTGGCTGAGAATACAGTTAGGGAGGAGAGGAAGGGGCCAAGGAAAGCACATGGAGGGACTCAGCGAGGCAGAGGCAGGATGAAGAAGCCGCACAGTCCAGGCCAAAAAGAGGAAGGTCAGCACACAGCTAGAGGAAGCCAAAGGCAAAGCTCGCCCTGCATCTGCTCGAAGGTGATGGGCCCTCACCGCAATGTTCCCCACAGAGCACCATTGCCACAGGGGTCTGTGAGAGCAGCAGGACAGGCCTGTCCAGGGAGGCAGGAGAAGGAGCAGTTGTGTGTCTCCTTGCAGAAGGGAAAGAGTCAAAGGAGGCTTGTTAAGCAGAAGGAAAAAAAAAAAAAAAAGAGAGAGAGGGTGGAGACCAAGACCAGCTGACTGAACAAGGACCCATCACATCTAAAGGTGAAGAAGAAGAGCCGCAGGGTGAGGTGGAGGAGTGAGGAAAATGGGTGAAGGGACCCCTTGTTCAGTGTTCCTATCTGGGCACAAACAGATGTTTGTGAGAACCTATAAAGGGGAGAAGGCAGGAGTGGCACAGAGGCTGTGAGGACGGGGCTGAAGGTAGCAACTTTTCTAAAGGAGATAAAGGATGCACAAAAACTGAACTAGGGGGAAAGGCAATGCTGGGAAAACATGAGCCTCCCAGGACTCTCTCTAAAATGCTCAGCAATACAAGAACTGGAGCTGGGGTAGAGACAAAAGGAGAGCTAAGGAAAAGCCGCAAGCAGACACCAGGCAAAGGAGAGAGCAAGATTAAAAGGAAAATGGTCGGTTTTCCATTGTTGTGAAGGAGAGAGGAAGTGGGAGGCTGAGGGATCACAGACAGCAGGCAAGGGCCGAGATGCCAAGTGCTGCCAAAGCAGGGCATGGAAAAGAGCTAAGGCACTAGTCAAGAGCATGAGTTGACATCAGATCAGAGAGGATGCTTGGAGCAGTGGGAAAGAGCCAGGTAGGGAAATCATTGCCACGGGAAGCAGCACTCGACAGTCAGGCACCAAGGGAGGCTGGAGCAAGAGAGGGCAGTTAGGAGGCATCAGGAGGGGCAGGAAGCTTGGTGCCCCAGCCATCCCAGGCCGCTGAAGACACAGGGGGGCTGAAAGCAACCAGGCTACACGAGATGACTTGCAGAGACCCTACCAAGCTGCACTGTCTACACTTGGTTCTCCTTAGTTGTTGCTTGCAGGGACATGAGCAGCAGCAACTGTCTGTGAACACTGAGGCCCCTTCTCCACTCAGCCCTGCCACCAAACACCAGCCCACCCATTCCTGAAGCACCAGGAGGAGACACGGTATTTGCAGCACGCAGTTTGCTTTCGGCAGCCCAAGCATCGCGGGTAGGTGAGCACATTAGAGACTGCTCTTCACTTAAAAGAGACCGCAGGAAGCGTCTCTAAGGCTTTGGGATCTGAATTTGGGGCCCCAACGGCTCTGCCTGTCTGGGCTGAGAAACCTGTCTGCGCATGCGGGCTCTTGAGCATAGGCCTCTGCATTTATCACTGGTGGTAAGGAGGTGCCAGCTGCCTGGCACTGAGATGCTAATGGTTTTTAGGATGCTAAATCTGCAGAATAATTTCAGAGGTGAGGGCCAAAGCTGACACCAAAGGGCACGTCCTGCCTTGCCCCCTTCTTCAAGGTGGTCTTCACTACTGAAAGTATCATCCAAACATGCCATAAAGCCAAGCACAGTCTGGCACTGTGGAAGGCCGACAGCAGGATAAATATTGCTCTGCCAGCCAAACCTGGACTCCTCCTAGCATCGAGCAGGAGGGAGCACGCTCCTGCTGCTGGAGAGGGGCCAAAAAGGCCCCTGCCTCTGCCACATCCACTGATATGTTCATGAGAAATCCTACTGCTGTGGACTGGAGACTGGGCTCTCACCTGTCCCCTCTCTTAGCACGATGAGGCAGCTCCCCTGAGACGGTGAAAGAGCAGCATGTGCAGTGCCTAGGGCACCTGGATGACACTCTGAGCACCTGGCTTTGCTCAAAGCCCTGCAAAGAGAAGGAGCAGTTCCCAGCAGTTTCCCAGCCTGCCTCCTTTGCACTGGGCTAGCTTGAGGGCTGGCTGCTTGAGCAGTACTCACTGTGGGCTGCGATCCCCGAGTGCGCAGCACCAGCAGCACCACAGCTCTGCTCCGCAGCTTCAGGCACCTGCCGAGCCCAATCTCCTCCCAGGGTGAGAAGAGAAGGTGGGACCCCAGGATTTAATACAGAGAAGGAAACAGATTTTTCTTCCCATCCTTGCTGATGAGACTGTCAGTGCAGGCTCTTGCACACCGTATGCAAGCAGTGGCCTCCCTCCCCACTGTGCATGAATAACGAAGAGCAGGGGATGTTTGTGCAGCAATGTCCTCGCTGTGCTGACAAAGGGCAGGATTGTGGCTTTCAGGATGGAGGGGGCATTGCTGGAGGGGCTGAAACACATGGTGGCCTTTGGGGCCCACTGAGCTCACACAGCTCAGTGACTCTGCAGGTCTGCAGGACTCCCTGCCCTTCCCCATGCTCAGCAGGCAGCACCAGGCTTTGTGGACAACACAGTGGGCAAGAGCTGCAGGAGGGAGAGTGAAAACACTACTGAGATGTGACCTAAATCCCCTGCAGAAGGTCTTGGGAAGTGTCCTGGTCAGTAAAAGCCTTTTCATGTCTCTGAGTGTCTCTGGCGCTGACTGCAGGTCTTCGCAGCTTGCCACCGACACCTAGCGTTGAGCTGGGAGTGCACTAACACTCCCAGAAGCAAACACGGGCTCTCAAGAACAACGCAGCGCTGCTGCCTGAAACCTTGCAGTGATGGAGCACATGGAGCGCAGGACACGCTACCACGCTGCACCAGCCCAGGCATGTCCCTGCTCTGACACTAGAAAGAGGAAAGAGCTAAACCCTGCAAGACTTTTCATCCTACGTCCCTGTCGCTCCAGCTGCTGGCAAGGATGCAGTGAGGTGCCATCTACAAGAGCGGTTGGGTGACAGGGACACGTTGCCACCGGGAACAGATGGACACGTCCCCAGTCTGCTGTGCTCTAAAGCACTGGGCAGCGGCTGGCAGGCAGTGCTGCCCTGGGACTGGCAGCCGGCAGAGGGGGGACAGCCAGCAGCTCGGCCGCACGGCATCATCATCCCTGTAGAGCCCACGCGAGTCACAGCCTCTGCCGTGATGCACACGGCAGGCCATGCTGTTAGTGCTGAAAGCTGCCAGGGTAGAGATGCTACATGAGCTGCAGGAGAGCTGCAGGAGAAGCTCATTAACCCAGGAGTATTTAATATGCTGGAGGCTTGTGCGCAGCCCTTGAACTGCAGCAGGATCCAATGCCAGGTTTCACACGCTCACTCCCTCATTGCAGTCAGAGGCACGCAGATCCGCACCAGAACCAGAGCCAGATTTCTTGCTCTACAACCAGCTGACCCAAACCCCAGCATTTCAGGCCCGGACTGCAGATGGTACAACACGGTGGTGTAACAACAGCTTACTCTGGGAAGCAAAAAGATCCATGTACACAGAGTGCCTAACAGCAGTGATGATTAGCTCTCTTGTGCACCCTTAGGCTTTGAGTTATATCCAAGTTATATTCCATGCCTCATTTCAGCACTTGAATTCACAGGCTCAGTCCACAGTAGAGCTAGGATATGAATCTCAGGGTATTTTATAGCAGGAGAACCTGTATCTTAGAGCATTAAAACACAGAATTTTGGCAGCTGTTGTCCAGGTGCCTATACAGGCACCTTTCAAGGTGTGCACTTGAGTGCACTTGAGTTGTGTGGATGTTGCTTGAAACCAGTGCAGTGATGCCTTTTTATACATCTCCCAATTGCTTTTTTTTGTCTCAGGTCCGGGATAAGAAACTCCTCAATGACTTAAATGGAGCAGTTGAAGATGCCAAGACAGCTCGGCTTTTTAATATCACCAGCTCAGCCCTTGCCACCTTCTGTATCATCCTTATCTTCATCTTCCTGCGATACCCACTCACTGACTACTAGAGTGAGGCCAGCAGCAGCAGCTGCCAAAATGCCTCTACACCAGAAGTGTCTGCAGTTATTTCCTGTAGCAAGGACGCAAAAACAATACTACACCTTGATTGCAAAAAAAAAAAAAGAGTAAATACATAACTAAAAATTAAATGAATTTATCAGCCTAGCCAAGCATACCCTTCCTGCCCCATGGGAACTGTAGGAAAGGGTTTCACTTGTACCTTTGTACAGGGAGAAAAATATCTGTTTCATAATAAAAAACAAAACTGTGCGACAGCAGAGTGCAAAACCTAGAGGTAACCGTGACTCGAGCCAAGAAGCCTAGGCGAGAAAACTGGCTGCAGCGGTGCAGGAAGAAGAGCAGCCGCAGAAAACGTGGCCCAGCCACCAAGGTCTGACGCGGGAGCAGTGCTGCTGCCCCAGCGGCAGGGCCCGGTGCTCCAGACACCTCCCAAACCTCTGCGCTGATCCCGGGCAGGAGGCTGGAAGGCAACGGGCCTGCTGCCGAGAGGGAGAACCTGGCCACCAGAGCAGGGCTGCTGCAGAACATATCACACGTGCGCCCCCAATATACTCTTTTTTTTTTTTTTTTTGAGGAAGATTATTTTATTTTTCCTTTTCCTTCTCTGGTACAGTTCTCAGCTGAGCTTCATCCAATGGTTGCAACAGCTTAGACCCCATGGGGAACTGAGCGTCAAAAAAGTTCATACTAGAGGACCCCAAAGGCCCCAGACAAGTCCCAAAGAGTTACAGCAGACCATAGAAAAGAAGGAAGGAGTCTCTGTGGGATCTCCTGGCACTGCTGAGAAATTAGGCACCTCCTGGAGAACGTGCATAAATTCTGTAAGCCGAGTGCTACTGTACTTCTGTAAACAGTCAATAAAGATACCTCTGATATCTGATGCTATGGGGGTAATTCCTAAGATCATCCTCTCCTCTCTCGACTCGTGCGTGAGTTCGAGGAGAGAGAATGGAGTGAAATTCCCAGGAAAGTGGGTATCCCTGCATGCCGCAGAAGCCTGCTGCGGGGCGCCCGAGGGGGAAGGCTATGATTAGCAACCGTCCCATTTACCATCCTGTCCCCCACCGCCACCACTGTGGGCCCCTCCTCAGCGCAGGGTACACATGGGACTGCAGCCATCTTGTGCCTGGTGGCCTGCGGCACCCCCCAAAATGGTGGCGCCACTCCCCAAAATGGTGGTGCCACTCCCCAAAATGGCAGCAGTGCATCCCCAAATGGTGGCACCGCTCCACAAAATGGCGTCGGTGTCCTCCAGAATGGTAGCGCTTCCCTGGCAGCTGCCCCTAGGGAAACGTCCCCAGTGCCAAAACGGACACTGGGAGCAGAAAGTCAGCCCTGGGCATGTTGGCGGTGCCTTGAGGCAGTGTCCGCCACGGGTGGCCCCTGCCTGGTGCCTTGGGCCGTCATCCTCCATCATGGGCTGCATCCATGGAGAAAACTCCGGAGAGAGATTGACAAGATCCGCACAGGTAAGGGCATTTTGTTTGTTTGTTTGTTTTTTTAAGGGAACAAGGCAATAAGAAGAGAGGCAGGTCTTCTAAAGGCTACTTTGTTTGCTGCTGTTGCTGTTGTTTTTTTGTTTGTTTTGTTTTGTTTTGTTTTGTTTTGTTTTACCTTTTTAATTGTTCAGGAAAGTTCTGAGATATCTGCCGCTCAAATCTTGGTCCTGGAGCCATCACCAAATCACACTTTTTAATATATATATATATATTTAGTTATGAGGACATAGCCCCTGTCACATTTGGCAGGGAAGAGCCCAAAAACCAAGCTGACCCCAGAGGGTCCTTGAGACTGCAGCCATCTTGTGACCTGGTGGCAGGAGCAGGAACGTCTGCGGAGAAGTTACAACACGGTTGGTCTTTTGCTTTTGGGAGACTCAGTTGGCTTTCTGCTTTCACTGGAGAGCGGCAGGGGCTGGTGGTGCCCGTTTAATGCCACCAAGGTGAAATGCTGCAGAGAAATCGTGCGTCTGTGTTGGGTGCTATGTGTTGTGCAGTGCTATGGGGGTGAGGGTGAGCTCTCACGAGGTGGAAAAAAATAATAATACAGACCCGCCGTGGTGAGGAAGGGAGAGCAGCTCTTTGTCCCTGCAGGAAGAGCGCTCTCGCAAGCCCTACTGCCGGAGACAGGTAGAGGGCCCCCTCAGCCCGCTCCACGGGCGTCCCAGCGGCTGCGCTGCTCTGCTTTGCTGCCCATCTCCAAGGCACCTGGGCACCAGGAGGAAGCGGGAGATAGATTTTCCCCTGCGCATCCAGCTCCGAGCCCATCAGCTGTGCTGCATGACCCAGGGCCCCCATGCATGGAGCCCCCGCCACAGTGCAAATCATGCGAGGCTGGGGGAACGCAGGGCCACATGAGATGACCCGACCCGACACGCAGTGCTGTGCGCCCTGCCATGTTCACCCCTGCATGCTGGCATGGAGCCGTGTGTCCCGGGGCCAGGTCACACAGGGGTTGCACATGGTTCGTGCGTGCGGATCCACGGCGCTGCGGTTATGCAAGCTCAGCTTGACGATGCTGCTTCTGCTGTAAATGCTCTTGAGCGAGTTTGCAGGCACCGGGTCAAATCTCAGCCACAGTAAACCAGTTAGGATTTGCTACATGCATGCTCCGAGAATAGTAAATGTCACCCCTCTGGTCTCTCACACCTTGGGAGCTAGCAGTATTAAATAGGTGGGACTCTCTCAGGTAACCCTATCCCAGCTCAGTACTGGCATCTTCTGGCTCCCAGGATGGGGGTGAGCCGACAGCCTGTGTTTTCGTGTCAAAACCAAGTGTGGTGAGTCAGCGCTGGAGCAGCCTTCACCCTGGATACCTGAATTGCAATCAGAGGAGTATGCAAATCGCAGCATTGTTTGCATTTTGTTCCTGCTCTTCTGCAGCTACAGTAAATCACCAACGAAGCTCTGGCTCTGCTCCCCAAACACCGCACTCCCCCATGCGTCATGACATCCATAAGACATCTGTTGTGCTGCATGTTGTTTGAGATGGGTCCAGTACATGGTATGGTGCTGGAGGCAGAGCCGTGCTGCTAGCAGGCCATAGCTCTGGCTGGTCTTCCCAGACATGCACTGATGCCCTGGATAATCTTACTGAGGTCAGTTCACCTCTGTATTTCCCCTCCAACTCTGTTTCTCATCATTTATTGCCTTCTTGGAGCAGGAACTGCATCCTCTCCAAGTACTACTCAGTCCTCATCTGTCCTGGGACCTTGTCATTGCAGTAGTCCCACACTAGTGCAATCGTGGCAGCCAGCAGATACATTCTGGCTTGTGGTAGTGAGTGGGCTATTGATAGAGCCATCCCTTCCTTGCTCTCCTTCCTTGTGCCCAAGCAGTCCCATGCAGGATCTGTGCGGCGGGTGACGCAGCCAGCACTGCACCAGCTCTCTTTCCAAACTGTGGCTGTATCAAAGCTCTGCTGGGGGAGCGAGGGGGAGGCACAGATGGCAGCAGATGCTCTCATCAATGAACATGATTTAGGCAAAATGCAAAACAAACAAATAAAAAAAAATGCCTAGCAACTGGTACACAGACTAACAAAACCCGTCACAGGGGTAGGAAAAAATCCTCAACCTAACAGAGCCCTCACCACTAACAAACCGCTGGCTTAGCCTGGCTTCCTAGGACGAAGCCGATGCTCAGCATAGATGCGTTAAAGGGGAAGGAATCAACGTGCTTAATGGAGCTGAGGTGGTTCCTGCATTGGAGCCTCGAGAAAAATTGCTCTGTGCTGGGTACAAAGGTCCTCACTCTCCTCCCCTCCCATCCCCTCACTGCGACCTGTGCTCCTACTATCAGCCATGCCCTGGATGTAGCACAGCTTTATGCTTTTGCCCAGGTTTTCTGTGACACAATTGGGTAGAAACCAAGAGAATTTCTTCGGTCTGATTTCTTCTCTTTTGTCTGATTTCTTCTTTTTCTGCGTTTGCCTGGGATGCCTAGCAGCACAGTCAGAGCTACAGCACGACTGTTTCTCCTGCATATGCTTAGATGAACGGCACAGCATGCAGATCTCTAAGCCTTGCAGTTCCACAGTTAATTGCACGGGAGCTGTTTTTGCTGCACGCACACGCAGTAACCTCTGTTCTGCAAGTGCTGAGCCACACTGTGCACGTGCATATATTTTTATCGGGGAAATTGAGACAGATCTGAGACAGCCTTCTGTGTAGGGAACAAGGCAGCCTCACAGTGCTCCTAGTGTCTTTCGCCTGTTCAAGCACAGCCTCCCTCTTTGCTAGCTGAGTGGCACCATTTTGAGCTTTGCAGAAAGGCAGCTGCATGCAGAGATGCGCCCAGACCTTCAGTGGGGAGCGCCACAGAGATGACTACCTGGGCACATGTGGATGGGAGCCAGGAAGGGGAGAGGTTCATTTTTTCACGGTGTGGTACACAACTCTCCACAGTTAATATGTTCCATTTGCGGACCCCAGAGCATCCATGCCTCCTTGTGGCACCTCCGCACATGCGGCGCCACAACAGCTACCGAGGCCACAGCCAAAGCGCAGGGCGTGCTGTAGGACTATGCGCGGCCCTGGCCGGAGGGCTGTGGGGAAGGCAGCAGCCACAAATGTAGCAGCAGCAACACGCCAGAGCTGCGGCAGCCAAAGGGTGGATCTGATCTCTGCCATCAGCAATTCAGAGGTGCTAATACCGACTGCAGCAGGAATGCAGCGCGCTGCAGCCCGCACTGATGTGACTCATCCCCTTCACAAACACCTCACAAATGGCAGTTTTTCCTGCTGATCCCCAGGCTGTGCCCTAGCAGAGCTGCAGCTGGGAGCTGTTCCTTAGGAAAGGGCTTTGATGCTCTTTGGTGGTGGCAGTGCTGGTGGGGAAGGTATTCCCACCCTCCTGCCGCGCACAGCCCTCTTGAACAGGGAGGGAGGAGGACTTGCCTGGCTGCTTGAGCAGCTGCATCAGCAACCTGGTCAAGGATAAAAACAGCTATTCAGATGCTTAAAGTATTTACAGGTCAACTAAAAAGAATCTCTCTTCTTTTCTTGGGTGGGTAAGAAAGTTGGTGTGGCAGCAATTTGTTTTCCTCAGCTTTAATTTACTTATCAGGTTCTGACTTTAATCCCTGTAGACTTTAGGAAAACCAAGTCTGCAAAGTCCGCACTTGACCTGCAATGACAACCATAGGCCTTGGAAAACGTTTTAGCAAAAAGTATGACGTGTGTTAAGTATGGCTTGCATTCAGAACACGTAGTTGGGGTGCAGTCAAACTTTGGATGTGCCTGAAATGTCGGAAAGAGGAAAAAGCAGTGGGGAAAATAGGGTGGATTATTTCCTAAGTGCTTTTTTGTCTGAAATAAAGCACTTCCCTTTATCACTGAGCAACTTGCTGCATTCATTAGGCTGGATTCATTAGGAGTAAGGGGAAGAGGGAGGGATGCTGGCCCTGTGGCTAAGACAATGGGGGAACATCTGGCAGATCTGAGCTCAG
The DNA here is from genome assembly GCA_032275445.1 of Crypturellus soui. NCBI lineage: Eukaryota > Metazoa > Chordata > Aves > Tinamiformes > Tinamidae > Crypturellus > Crypturellus soui. The sequence continues at coordinate 522,719 of JAUBNY010000383.1, read as the reverse complement.
AGCCTGACGCCGCTTTGTTCTTCTGACGTGACCATAACAACATTGCCCTGTCTCCCTCTGCTTAATTTCCCTTGTGTGAAATAGGGGTAGCACTCGCCTGTTCAGTGTGCACAAGCTGCCGAGAGCTTGTTGTGTGTCCCCGGGTCGATACCTGCATTGACAGCGACGCAAAGACAAGTGCTGCCTTGTGGATGTAGCCAGAACCACAGGTGCACGCCTGAAGGCCAGAATGTCAGGTCAAACAGGATTCGGATCCAAATGGGGTTAGTTGGAGGCTTGGAAAGGCAGGTGACGTTTTGCAAGGCTCTGTCACCACCTGCTCCTTGCCCCTGCAATCCCCAGAGGAGTTTTAACACCCATGAATCATTTGTTTTGGTTTCTCCCCTGTAATGCCTCACTCAGAAGCAGTGGGCGTGGGAGAGGAGCAGAGCCCATGGGCCAGGGCCTCTTGTGCCCTCAGCACGAGAGCACACGTGCAGGTTAGTGCCAGGAGTTAACAGTCCCAGGCGGCGCATAATGCGCTGGTTCCTTGCAGCCCCTCGAACTTTCCGTGTTTTGCCTCTCCTTGCTGCCTTCTCTTCCTCACTTGTGGACAGAGATTGCTGGCAGCTGCTTGGCACCCTCTGCCCCGGCACCCTGTGACCGTGCTCCTCCGTGGGCCGGTGCGTTGTGTCCCGGGGGTCATCCTTCCAGCAGCCAATCCAACGGCACTCGCTCGGCAGCGGCTTGCCAAGGCCAAGGTTGGAAACACTTATTTTAGCTGGGGTTTGGAAAGAAAACCTTGAAATCCTCTCCCTTCAGCAGGCTTCAAGAGCTCATGGCTCTCTGCCTAGATAATAGTTCTTTATGAGGAAGCTTTGGCTTTGGGGTTTTCAGACTAATTCCTTTCCCCCCCCCCTTTTTTTTTTCCCTATCCTGCCCCTGGGAAAGGAGTTTAGACAACCCTAAACTGAAGCAAGGCAAGTCATTCTTCCTCTTTCTCCACACAAAAAAAAAATAAAATGGGACTTTCCCCTTAATCCATTTAAAGGATGAGAACACGTTCTTTGGAGATGTTGCATTATTTCAGAGCACCTCATGCCTTTTGCCCAGGAAATAAGGGCTGATTTCTCAGTTTGCAAAGTGGGAGAAGCTTTCAGAGCCCCTCAAGCTGCTGCCAGAGTGCTCAGCAAGGCTGTGGAGAGGAAGATGGGAGGAAAAAGTAGAGAGAAACGGCGAGTGAACCAAAGACCAGAGCTCCACCAAGGCAAGCCCTGCCCTTACATGACTTCCATTCCCACCAGGTTAAATTGCTCCAGAGCAGATGGAAAAGTGGATGTGTCCGCAAGGGCAAACGTCTCCATAATCACGTCACAGATGGTGGTAACTAGGCCTCGATCAAAGCCGATGCCAATCCAGGCACAGAGTTTAGACGCACGTGCTGAAGTAGCCATGGTCTGCCGGAGTTCCTCTGCTGACACGCTCTGGATGGACTGATTTTCTGCAGCAGGAAAGGGCTACAGAGGAGGCTCAGCACTGCCTGCATAATGGGCATTTTTAGCATCACGCTTTTCCCAGCGCTTTAAGCCTTTGGTGCTCTGCAAGAAATGACTCTTCCTGAGAAGATTTTGCCATGTCAGTAACTATGGCAGCTCAAAATCCTTCTTTAACTAGCCGTTCTCTGCACATCCAGGGAGAAGAGAGTTAATTTTAAAGCATGCAGCATCTGTATCAGCGCTAAAGAGAAAGGTTCCCTCAATTTCCTAAGCACCAGCAAAACTTAAGCGGCTAAATCGTAATCCCTCTTTAAGCTGGAGTTGCCAGGCCACATCCAAGGGCAGAGAAAAACCACGGCTATATTAGCAGGCTCCAAAACCATTTGGGGCTTTTATGCACCGTCTACAGTGGGACGGAGGGGAGCCTACCATGGCCTGCAAAGTCCCACCGCCATGTCCAGTGACACAGGTCGCTTGTGAAATATCTGCTGATGAGGGCTGGACGTTAGCCTTTTCCGAGGGAGGTCATATAAAACATCCGTTCTCTCCTTTCCTGGCCTCCCACGCGCTCCTGGGGCATGCAGCACCTGCCAGCCTCAGCACCAAGGTTTTTGGTGATACGTCCTGCCACTTGGGAGAGGAGGAGCAGCTCCTTCCCTTCAGACGCTGGCTTCTTGGCTCTTGCTATGCCTTTGCTCTTCCAGAGAAAAGGAGATGTACAGAATAAGAATAAAAACCTTCCGCCAGCTTTTACCACTGGTTCTGCAGGGTAAATGGGCATTTTTGAGTGTAGCCAAAGCAGGAGCAGGACCCATTGGGCCAGGATCACTAGCTTTCCTGTTGACCCCCAAGCTTTCATGTCACCCTTTGACGTCCCATCTGCACGGTCTGCATCGCCCTTACGTCTGTCCTGCCCCTTCCAGCCCCGGCTTTGGCATTTATGAGCGAGCAATTCCTCAGGGATGGACTTGGCAGCCACCAACTGCTGAAGTTTAGCAGAGCGCTGCTCAGGATTGGCACAGGAGACATGGGAACAGAGAGCAGGGAGAGCTAAAATGGGGAGGAGGGTGGTGTATCCCATAGGAGGGCCTTAGGGGTCAGGGTTGTCCAGGTTGGGCCAGAAAGATGGGCTGGGAATGGAGCGGGACACTAAATAGTTGAGAGCTTTCTTTTTTTTTTTTTTTTTGGGGGGGGAGGTCTTTTCTGACCCATTCAGGTTCAGCACTGAAGTCAAATCCATGAATCTGTAACACAGCATTTTGTTTGGGGCAAACAAGGGTGCTGTGAGGGCAGGGGTCCTTTTGGGAGCCACAAGCTCAACAACGCTCTCAGCCTGGTAGGGCCGGGGGGTTGCGTGAGGCGCGCTCAGAAGCCCCCCACCACGAGGCAGGCGGGCGCCCGGGAGGCACCTTGCTGCGCAGGCGGGTCTCTCCGTGGGATAGCGCGGCTCCTCGCACCACTCTGTCTCCAGAGGAGATCGGAGCTCTGGGTGCCAGCCATCCTACCCCTGTCGGGTAGGATGCAGGAGTGTCCCCAGCTCCCCTCTGCCCCTGCAGGGCCTCTGGCGCCCTCGCTGCCGCCCGGGCGCTGGGCACCGTGTGTGCGCGGGGTGGTAGGAGCGCTCCCCCTCGGCCAGCCGGGCCGGCGCCGGGAGCGGCGCTCGAGGCTGCCGCACGGACGAGCGACGCCGAGGCGCTCAGCGGGACCGAGACCGGCACCGGGCTCGGGCCCTGCGGGCGCCCCGCGCTGCCGGGCGCGCTCGGGACAGCGGGGCCGCCGCTCCGCGCTGCGCAGCGGGGCTGACGTCACCCTGCCCTGCGCCCGCCGCGGTGATTGGCTGCGGGTGACGTCAGCGCGGGGCTTCCCCCCCCCCTT
>JAUBNY010000383.1:508307-519184 GCA_032275445.1 Crypturellus soui | reverse complement strand
GCGGCTCCTGCGCGGCGCCGTGGCGGGGACGCAGCGGCGGCCGCCGCGTGTGCGGAGCGGGGCGCAGCGCAGCGGGGACACGGACACGGCGCCAGCGCCGCCCGCCACGGTAGGGGCTGCCCTGCCAATGCGAAATATGTGTGTGCGGATGCGTCCGCAGACACCCCTTCTGTACGTTTGTGTGTGCGTGAATGCGTGGATTTATGTATATGCATGCGTTTGTAGATATGTTTATGCGTGCATTTTACATGTATGCACATATATACGGCTTTGTTGTTTTAAAGGGGGGATGCAGCTCATGCTGGTGCGAAACCTATCAGAACATGTAAGGGGGAGGGGGCGGGGGGCGGCGAGGCCGTGCGCCGCGGGGGCAGCGGCGCCCGGTGCCCGCTGCGCGCTGGTTGCACAGAGCATCCCTGCGGATGCGCTTGCCGCAGGTGCGCGGGGATGCTGGGCCGGCGCGGGGCCCGCGCCTGGCGCTCTGGTTTTGCTGGGGGGAGCTTGCTGGCGGTTTTGCCTTTGGGAGGCCGAGGCTTGGGGTTTGAGCAGCTGGTGTTAACGACCCTGTGGTTTCCTCATGATTAGAGAGTTTGCAGCATCACCGTCTGCCCTTGGCGTTTGAAGGCGCCCGGGGAAGCCGACGTGTTCGTCAGCGGGGGTTTCATGAAGCACCTCACTGCTGCAGCTCCAGAGGCGCTGCTGGCGATCAATGAGTTAAGCTGCCCGTTTAAAATAATACCCTTGACCTCCCGTAATGTGCGTGGAGCAATTGATCATCTACCCCCTCCCCTTATTATGTTGTGATAAATGTTCGCTTTTGTGCTGGAAGTTAGAGCTGCTTCTTGCTAGCTGGATTCCTGATTATTTTTCTTTATTGATAAGCAAGGGCCCTCTTTCTGCTCCCCCTCCCGCTCCTTTCTCCTCCCCCAGAATTAAATTCCTGAGCACAGGAGGAGCTGATGTCAGTGCTTCAGCTCGCGTTGGGGGAGCGCTGCGCACAGGTCAGTAATTTGCGGTTTTGCTGCGAGGAGGGACATGGTGCAGCAGGGCTATGCTGCTGGGGCTGTTTGCCTTTGCTGGGCACAGGTGCGTTTCTTAGTGGCATTGCGGTAGTGGCAAAAGCTCCCTGGTGGGGAGCACAGCCCATAGGGCTCAGCGTATTCGCACGGCTCAGAAGCATCGTCCCCGGCTCAGCCAGCGAGCAGTCGCGAATAATGCCGCGACACTCGATGGAGGGCTCCATCTCCCTCGTGTTTGGGGCGCAAAGACGGGTGCTCCCCGCAAAGCAGCCGGTGCAGCCCGAGGAGGCTGGAGCAGGCAGCAGGGAGGGCTGTGCCAGCAGCATCCCAGGGCCATGGTCACCTTGAGGCGGGTTTACCCACGGAGCTGCGTGTGCTGCCCACTTAGCCCTGCCACAGCGAAGGGCTCGGGGCATGGCTGCCTGCAGGCTGCAGTTCAGTGGCGCAGAGCTTTGTTTGATGCATGGGTTTCGGCACTCGCTGACATGGGCTTGCCTGTCTCAGAGGGCTTTCCAGGTGCTGTTGCCCGTGGTCTGCACCCTTCAGGTTTCCTCTGCAGAAGAGGTTTGCCAGGTTTGGGTCTGCTTGGGGCTTCCTGGGTTTGCCTTGGGCTTGCTTGCAGCAGTTGCCAAAACAAATAAGCTGCAGCGCACCAAACTTTCCTGGCCATACCTAGGGTGCCTCATCCTCAGTTTTGAGTAATGCAGCCCTGCTGGCAGGGTGCGAATGTGTCGGGCTGCCCAAATGACCACTGCCCCCAAGGACATCTGGGGATGGCAGAGCGGACGGGTGCCCAGAAGTCACTTTGAGATGACAATATGCTTGACTTCCTACCCTTGCAATAAATATATGAAGAGAAATCCATGGTCTAGCTCTTCTCTTGAGTGTGAGTTCTGAAGGTGAAAGTATTTCACACCAAAATGCTTTCAACTCAACAGTTTAGCCCCCTGTGACTTTCATTTGTCCCTGCCTTGATACAAGGTAATGAATAGGGGAGGAAATCCTGGATCTAGCTTTCCATTATAAAATCAAGCTGCTTTACTTGGAGACCTCAGCAAAGTGGCCAGATTTCTCAGGGCTCTCGTACAGAGATCACTTGGCATCTGTTTGCAGAGGTGGTTTTGTTGGATGCCCTGCACCTTGCTGAGGAGCCCACAGAGGTGCCTGCCTTTGGAGAGTTTGTTGCCTGAAATTAAATACGGTGCTGCTGCTGCTGCTACCAAAGCAGCCTCGAGGGCTGGGTGAGCCTTGTCGGTGGTGTGTCTCCTGCTGGCAAATTGCCTCCTGGGAGATGGGGAAGAACTTGCTTCTCCCCTGACAGTGGAAAACTGTCCCCAGGAAACCCCCCCAGATGGAGAACATTCCTGTTGCAGAAAGAATTTCTGAATATGGCTCTTCTCAGGGTGAGCATGAAGGAACTCTCAGTCCACCCCATCCCTTACCTGTCCACTGCCAAGCACTGCTTTCCTCCTGGGTCAGAACGTGGAGTCTGTACAGTTGCTGTCCTGTTCTGATTTGCTCAGTTGCCTTTAAATAAGGCTCTTGAGTGTGAGCAGTCAGTTTCTCCGTGCACAGCTCAGGTGAGGTTTGGCTCCAGAAGCCCTGATGCTTGCAGGTAGGGAACATAGTAATGCTGTCTGGGACCAGCACAGGAAAAGGATGTGCTTTAAGGCCTGACAGTCTTGACTTCTGGAGCTGACCTGTAGGATGCTACCGGCACACTGCACCTGCAACCTGGGTTTTGTAGAGAACAAGAAGATATGCTGTATCCTCTTCTGGAAGGACAGCTGGAGGATTAAACGAGACTGGAGCGTTTGTAGATATTTTGCCTCTGCTGTTGGTATAAGGCAGCGTTAAGGGGGAGCCGGCTGCGGAAGGCCGCGGCACGAAGGAGCTCCTTTTCCTCCACATGCTGTGCCCCTTGCATCCCGGGCTTTTCTTTGCTGCTCTGCATAGAAGGCTCTGCAGCCAGACCTTCACTTCTGTCATCCGGTGGGGAAAGCTGGAAAAGGCTCTGCTGCAGCCTCACGCCCTCTGGGCTTTAAAACCTGTTTTTCAAGCTCTGCATTTCTCCTCTGAAGATAGAGCTGTCCCACCTAATACATGCGGAGTGGGAATGAGACACCTGATGTAATTTCTGGCTGGCTCCGGGTAAGGGGGTGAGGGGGTCTGAGACCGTTCATGAGATAAGGAGCGAGTGAGCTCGCATTTTCTCCAGCTTGCTGAGGGAGGCCTGTGCGTGCTCTGTGAGCCTGGGCAGTATTAGGCTGGGAGAAGCCGGTAGCCGAGGTGCTCTGGGTAACGGTGTGGCAGTGCTGCCTAGGAATGGGTGTTTCTCTCAGAGGGGCCTGGCAAGGCCTGGCCCACACGAGCCAAATCCACGCCAGAGACCAAGGGTGAGTTCCTGAGTTCCTGCTGAGGCGGATGCCTTGGTCACCTGCTCTCTTCTTTAGCAGAAGGTCATGGAAATAAAAACAAATTGTTATCTCTTCCTCTTGCAAGAGCTGTTTGTAGACTCTACCTCCAGCAGGAAGTAAGGTGGTTAAGAGTCTGGAGCATCTGGCTGAGCCCTGGAGCAGATTGCCCAGAGAGGCTGTGGAGTCTCCATCCTTTGAGATATTCCAAACGTGCCAGGATGGGATCCTGTGCTCTAGAAGGCCCTGCTCAACTGGGGGGCTTCACTGGATGATCTCCAGAGGCCCCTTCCAGCCTCAGCCACTCAGCAATGCTGAGTTGCTATGCAAGGGCTGCATTACTTGCTGCCCGTGCAGTCTCCATGGTCTTCTTGGCTGCTTGGAGCCCAGAGTTTCCAACAGCGACACGTGCTGCTTGTTTGCCCAGTTAATGACTCTTGGAAAGGAGCAGTATTTGAGAAGACAGGGACTGTGGTCGCCCAGGCGGGGATGGAGGGGGAGGCAGGAGGCGTTCCCGGGAGCTGGTCCTGCTGCATGAGGAGCGCCTGAGTGCGGCCGGGGAGCAGTGCCAGCACCGCGGGGCTGGAGCCGGGCTTGTGCTGCATGGAGATGAAGCGAGTGACGCACTTTGCACTGAGTTAATTTAAGATCATGCCAGCAGCCTATCTGGGACTAGAAACACTTCCTTACTTCCCTCTTTTCTTCCTATTCCCTTTATGCCTCTTCCCGTGTTATTTCCCGTGTATGGAGAGCCCTCAGTTCCCATGTGCCCATCCTGAGGTGTGCCTGTGTGACCTGTCTGCTTGCAGTGCATGCTTTAAAATGAGTCTCCAGGTTTGTTGGGGCAGAGACTTTATGTTCTTTGGGCTTCTTTTCCAGAGCATTTGCGAGTGTGAAAGCAGCTCTCTGCAGAGCATTTTGCATGCTGCAAAGGCAGCATGATTTCTGAGCCCACTGGTGTTTGGGGAGGACCCTTTGGGTGACTCGAAGGAAAAGAAACCCTGAAGTTAGCCCAGCTTTAAGGGAGAGAGGGTTTGGAGCAGATGACCTCGTGGTGTCCCTTCCAACCTAAATTATTCTATGACTGTTCCATAACCGCCTACCATCCTATTTCTCCCCTGCTTCTGTAAAATACCTGTTATTAAGCAGTGATGGCGAGAGGGCTTGAAACAAGGTGGCCCATCGCTTTGATCCGGCGTGGAAATTCCGATGACAGCATCACCCTGGCATGCTGCCCTGCACAGCGCCCGCCCCGAGCGCCGCTCCTGATGCAGTGCGTCTTTCCGCTCTGTCTCAGCCTTGTAGCATTACTCATCTGGCTCAAAGGTGTGCGCTACACCCGCATCCACAGCTTTGCATCTCTCCTCCTTTTTAATAAGGGGCTTAGGGCTTTGAGGAGAGCTGCGGTACGAAGCTAGCACATGCTGATTCAGCTGATGTGGCAGGAGCTGTGGTAGACATTTCAGTCCGTTTATTAGGTGATTGCAGGTTTTTTTCTCTCCAGCAAGTCGAACAATTAAATGCATTAAACCAGCATCTGCTTAAATTACATATCTCCCATTGAAATCCAGCCTCTTCTGAGGAACTTAGGACCATTTTGCTCCAAATAGAGAGAGTCCATCAGCATCCAGGGCATTCTATTGAAAAGAAGCAACCAAGGAGTATCTACAGCATCTGATTGCTTTTGCTTTGCCTTTAGCGACCCGGGTGTCTAAGCCTGTGATCACAGCCTGGCCCGCGTTGAGCTTTAGCTTGAGTGGAGTTATTCATTGCATCTTCATCTGCCTTGGCCAGGAGCCCTGTGTGGGGAACGGATGGGCACAGCCTGAGCCTTGCTTGGCACTTGAGGCTGTCGAACAGAGAGCTGGTGCGGAGAGGGTGCCAGCACTGTTGCCTCCGGAGCTCGTGGAGGGAGAACAGATTAACCATGTGCACGCAGCAGGCCAGTCAAAACAGGGAACACCTCACAGTTCCCGCATTCCCTGCCCACCCTGCCTAACCCCTGGCATCCCCTGGCAGGAGGTGGCCCTGCGGAGGCCTCCCCAGCGACTCGGCCAGCCCAGTGCCGGAGCGGCCACTGCCCTCCCTGCTGCGGCCTCGCAGGGCGACCAGGAGGCCTCCAGCTCGATCCAAAATGCCCTTTCCCGAGTTATTCTCTGGGGTGGTAAAGGGGCAAAACGCCTCCTGCCCGCTGAGGGAAGTTGATTATTGCAGCAAAACTGACACAAATCTCTGACTGGGCAGAATCTCCCTGGATACGTCCTTTTGTACAGCACTCGCATTGTGCCATTAAAAATAGATCTGTGCGTTCTCCGTTTGCTTGCTGAATGCTGATGCCTGTAATTCCATGTCATCCTCACAGTCTCATCTGCTTTGAGCTTGGCTGCCTCTTTGTCTGCCACCTGAGCAAGGTTCATTCAGCAGAAACTGATAATATAGATAAGTATGGCTCTAGTGGGGTCCAGAAGGAATGGAAGGAAGGTGAGGAGGAATGAACTCCCACTCCTAAACAGGCAAGATTTGGTGCATGTTTTCAATTACAGGTTAAAAATCACCTTGTTGATATGGTAGCTAGCTGAAGAATGTAGAAGCTTTAGCTATACATCATATTACTGGTGCATATCTCTGGTGCTTTGCAACTACGGAGTTAAAAAAATACATATGCTTCAATGTCTGCTTGGAGCTGGTGAGAGGATTACTACCACGCTAGGAAAATGGTTAATGAGTTCGTATAGCTTGCTACCTACAGCAGCAATGATGATAGTGGTTAAAAGAGAGTATCCATGTTACAGAAACCGTGCAAAATGTAGCTGTCAGTAACAGACTAAGCTGCAGGACTTGCTATGTGAAGGGGAGCTCTGTTTTCTGGCTAGCAAGCAGTGGCTCTCTGTAGACACTGGACCTGTGTTTGTCTGGGGTGGTCGGGATGCAAGGAAGACCTGCAAAACACTTAGGTTTGACTCCCACATGATTTCTGATTAAGCTGACAGACCACCCTGCAGTGAATCACAACCCATAAGGGAAGCAGAGAGCGTGGGGCAGGGATGTTAAGTCTGTCTTTTCCCATTCCAAGGGCTCCTTCTAGATAAAGGTAATCCTTTGAAACCCAAACGCGGTGCCTCTCTTTGTGGTTGTGATAAGAGGTGGAGCCTGCACTGACAAGTGCTAATTCATCCCAAACCTGTGAGCCATTTATCTTTTGTGGGCATATAGGAAATTTAGCAGACCATGGACCAACTCAGGGAAGTCTTGCAAGGCATGTTACTGCCCTGGGGGTTGCATCATCCTTTGCAAAGTCAGTGTAACCCCTAGGATATGAACTGCATCCTGGTCTTCTAAGGAGGACCAGAGGTCCAACTGGCATACAGTTATTCATAAATGAGTCCATGGTGCTGATTGTCATTTCAATATGGGGGAATAATGACAGTGCAGGTGGGCAGGTGCATGTGGAGCTCCTCTGTCTTTGCTATGTCCTAGTTTACCTCTGTCTATGCACACCTGCCACCTTGAGCCCCACTAGCCTGCAGACTGCCTGTGGACTCTGCTGAGAGGGACAAATTCATTTTGCTTTTGCTTGTTCTTGAGAAGTGAAATGCTGATGTATGTATCTCCTGCCATGGAGAGCCATAGTTTAATCCTGTGTGTTCCTTCCTTTAGCAGGTATGTATGGTGGGCAAATAGTACTCAGGTCCTGCCAGACCTTTCTCCAATAGACCCGGCAGGTATTTATGGTGTCTGGTCTCCTAGAACAAGAACAATCCTGACACAGCACCTACCTGCCTGCCTTTGTGGGCTTCCTCTAGTCATTCTTACTGCAGAAAGGAAAATGAGCCACTGGAGACACCCAGGACAGGCCTGTGGTAGCCCCTGTGCCCATCCATGGGCTCGCATGGTCATCCAGGGAAGATGCCGCTAATGCGACGGCGGAATCAGGCCGTGGGTAGTGAGGGTGCCTGAAGCACCAGTGGGACCTGATGACCTGTGTCCTGTGCAACGTGTCCCCTTCCTTCCACCTAGCCATGCTGTGTGCCAAGCCGGTCAAAGGAGGCCGTGCCGTCAGCCCCTGGCCAGCGCTCGGCTTGGCAGGGTGAGCAGGAATGGGATAGCTTTGTGAAGCAGCGTGCTTCATAGCTTCATCCTCGGTGAGGGTAAAGGCAGTGAGTATGTGTCTGGCTGGTCTTGCATAACCTTTGGACTTGGCTTTTGGAGCTATTCAAATGAAAGTGTTTGTTCACACTAAGGAGGAAAACCATATAAATCATGTGCAAAGTATGAGTCTTAGTGAGGGGAAAACTGACCTTGTCACCTGGACTCTGGATACTTCCCTCTCTGCTGTTGCTGTTGGCTATTCCCAACCCAATAGCAGCCTGCTCTCCAGACTGACCCCCTGGGCTGCAGTCACCTTTCTCTGGCTACAGCTGGTCCAAAATGTTTCCATACGTGTGCAGCACTTCACCGAAGCGGGTAAGCGGTTTGCAGTTGCAGCCGTCCCGAAGCCGCTGGCATAACACAAGGGTTCGGCTGTGATCCACAGAGCAGCTCTGCCTCACACGGTGATGGCTCACGGGGAAGATTCGCTCGTGGCTCCGCAGGACGCACCGCCTTCCCTTTCCCCTCGCCTCGCTGCCCTCCTGCTGCGCGGCTGCAGCTAAGGCAGCCCAGGGGCCTGCAACGAGGCGAGTGCCGCCCGGGGTCAGTGCCCCAGGCTCAGCGGGCGGCCACAGGCCTCTGTGTACCAGGGTAGCCACAGGCCTCCACGTCATTCCCCTTACGTGGCGTGAAGGCAGCATCTGTCCCTTTTCCTAGGCTCCTGCTTTCCCAGCCATGTCCTCTGACAGAAAACACCTCTGTGCATCTGGGCTTGGGGCTTTGGTTCCTGAAGGGGAGCTTCCCCGTCCCAGTGCCTGGTGGCTCCCAGGGCTCTGCTTGCGCAGAGGGGCACCCCGGCCCTTCCACCCGGAGAGGAGGCGCTGGCAGCGTGCAGGAAAGCGCAGAATGAGGGTACAGGACCACAGCCTCGCGTCTTGAGAAAATTCTTGTGGGGCCCCGCGGGTGAAAAGCAGGCAGCGGGGTGTGAGAAGGGGGCTGTAGCTGCACTGCCTTTGCGCCCCTGGGACTCTTGTCATGTCTCTCCCAGCCATCATGTAGCCCCATTTATTCCCGCTCCTGTAATGGTGCAAAAGGCAGTGTCTGTCGCCTCTTCTCCATCTTGTGGTACTCTGGGCATTGACAGAGATGAGACGGTGCCTGCCCCACCTTGCTGATATCTCTCTTGCCTCCTTCCCCTTGGAGCGGCCCAACTTTACATGTCCACCTCGCGGAACCTGCTGCTGGGTCCTGGGGTGCCTCCATGTCCTCTAGTTTCCCTGGAGCGAGGCTGAACGTGCCCCTTGGCATGTGGGTTGGTCAGGGCAGCTGGCAGGTGCCGGTGGGGCACCCTCCCTCGCTCCCTCCTGCGGTGCCGGAGGCCGAAGCGGCGTCGCGCTCCCCAGGCGTGCGGCCCCTGTGGACCGCGAGCAGCGCCGGGGCCGCGCGCGCCTGTTGCCTGGCAGCTCCGCCGTTTCCAGGGAAACCGGAGGTGCTAACGTGTTAACGAGCCCCATGGCCCTGATTGCTGCTGCAAAGTAATAATAATAATTAGCCACAGTCCCTTGATTTAGGGATCCCTCAAACAGCAGGAGCCTGCGAGGGGAGTTTGTGAAGTGCCCAAGTACTTGAGGGAAATGAGGGGATGGAGAGGGAAAAGGGTGGAGATCTTGGGGAATGTGCTGGATTTACATCTTGATAAAGGTCTGGATTGCTGGGGGGCTGGCACGAAGCTGCCAGCATCACAGGCGCTGAGCTAGCAGTTACCTTCTCAGCATCCTTCCAGCAGCTGCTGCTCCTGATCAGACACCAAGCGGATGGAGGACCCCCATCACCTCCTACCCTGTGGTGCCTGCGGGCAGCCCCTCTGCTCGAGGGCACTGTGGGTGTGTGGCCATTTGCAGCTCTCTGCTGGGGAACAGGCAAATCGCTGGTGTTCGGTGCTGCTGGGTCCTCAAGGGAGGTGGCAGTTTTTTAGGGAGCAGCTGCTTTCATGGGCTACCCAGGGGCAAACTAGCAGTAGCTTCTCTGTGGCTAGAGCTCTGTGGGCCTGCTCTTCCCGTTCGGTAAATAGAAGGTGGGCAATGCCTCCGGAAGAGCATGCTCCCAGGATGATGTATGCTGTAGGTCTAGTCTCCCTTCTGTGATGGAAACTTGCTTGTGCAGTGTGAGCTGGCCGCCCCCGAGGCATCACTGTTCCCTTAGCTGTGTGTGCTCAGTCGTGTGTGGGGATCTCATTCTACATTTCCTGGCTCCGGATTTGCCCCTTCCCATATCTTCATCCTTGTGCAGTCCAGCTTGCAGGGATGTATCTCACAATGTCTTCTCCGCATTGTGCGCCACGCCGCAGTTGTGCTAGAGGGAGCAAAGAATGTGATCATGCAGGAAGGGCCCCTCCTGGACACAGCTGCTTGGTTAGTGGTTAGTGAGGTGTCTACAGAGTGATGTTTAGTGTCTGCAGAGAGGTACTGGCCTTCCTGTTGACATCTGCAGTGCAGGAGAAACCAGCTCTGCACCCTGCCCCTACGCACATGCTTCTAGTGGAGGCCTTGTGCAAGATGCTAAACCGAAGGCAGGACGGGAGTAGCCTCCACCTCAGTGACTCCGTGTTGGGCCAGCCCAGGCATGAGTTTCCACTGGTCTGTCCTGGCTCTTGAGTGAATTCAGGCCGGGGCCTGTTTTGAGTATTGCTCTCCTGCCTGGGCTGAGCAGAACAGGGTCGGAGCGGGGACTGCCAGGTCAATGCTGAGCTGCAGTGGAGATTTGCTCTCGTCCCAGCTGGCAGCGTGTCCATGTCCAGCCTGTGACACGCGCTGCCCACCCGAAAGGTGTTTCCGTGGTGGCTCCTGCCAGGGACATGCTGGGCCTGTCGCCTGAGCAGTGTGCTTACCTTGCGTGTCAAGCTCTCTGCTGTCTCTCCATCCTTCGGCTCTGGCATGGCCCCTCCTGCTTTGCTGTCCCCGTTCAGCTAAGCCATGTGCCCATCTCCTCATTACAGGCACTCCAGGGAGAGGTGGGATTAAAGGATTATGGTAATGTTCTTCAGGAACACTCAAGAAGATTAAGATGGCTTTAATAAACTGATAAGCGAGGGACACGGCTATGTTTCTGAAACCCTAATTTAGGCTCCAGGTTAACCTTTTCCCTCTGCTCTGGAGACTGCTCCCCTGTCACCATGGTGAGGTAACAGGAAATTTCTTATTTCTGCAGTGCTCCATGGCCAAGCCTATGTCTTCCTCTTTGCCTTTACTTATGACCCAGGAGAGCAGAAGCAGAAAGTCAGCTTCCTTCCTTCCTTCCTTCCTTCCTTCCTTCCTTCCTTCCTTCCTTCCTTCCTTCCTTCCTTCCTTCCTTCCTT
>JAUBNY010000383.1:455631-508207 GCA_032275445.1 Crypturellus soui | reverse complement strand
CTCCCTCCCTTCCTCCCTTCCTTCCTTCCTCCCTTCCTTTTCCCTTCCTTATATCTTGTCAGGGTAAGGAGGTGTTAAAGCTTCTTCTTTTCAGACACATCTTGCAGGTGTCTGGTGAAGAAGTCCTGTGGAAGTTCCCTCATTTACCTGCCTTCCCTGATAGCTGGCGATCCCCTAGTTTTCTCTGCATGAGCCCCTGCTGCTCAGCCTGACTTAACAATTTCATGTGGTTGCTGGCAGTGCAGGATCTTGTCCGCCTTTGACCTAACTGGAAGTGTGCATGGAGAAGGTAGCAGCAGCAAGGGCCACCAGAGCAGCTGGTGGCAGTTCTGCCAGCCAGCCGTGCAACATCCCATCCAATGCCTGTGCCGGGATGCTCTGGAGCAGCAGAACCTGTGTTAGTGCCTGCCCAGTGTGCGGCCGGGGCACGCTGGACATTCCCAAAAATTCATAAAACCCTGCAGTGGGACCGCTCATGGGGGGCTCTGGGATAAGAGCACTGAGCCCTGTCTGGCTGTGTGTCCTCCACAAGTCCTTGGCTTTGCGTTTTGGTTGGCCAAGGAGAGAGAACTGTACAAGACTGTGGCGATTTGGAAGGACCTGACTCCTCCCACAAGCCTTGGTCTAGCAGCAAGGGTGCAGACCCCCAGGATGGCCCTTGGTTATCTCCATCCCACAAGAACGTTTTTGGTCCAGCAAAAAGGGTTGCAGAGGGAGCAGAGCAGCCTTGTGCAGCCTGTCCATGTGGAGCCCGGCATGGAGCAAGCTCCCATTCTTTGCCTGTGGGGAAACGGGTCTTTCCTTCTTGTGGGCTATCCAGAGAGGAAGGATGTGTCATCTTTCTGGGTCCTCAGTTATGCCTGAGGCTTTCCCCCTTGCTCGCTCTCCAGGGAGCAAGGCGATGGACCCGTTGTCTCCAGAGACACCGTGCAGTGTGTGTGTGTGTGCCCGGCACATCAGATCACTCTTTCTTCCCACTTGAGCGTTTCACTCGTATTCCCTCCATCTCAGCATTATCCGCATCTTTTTGTCTGTCAGCTCCCTCCCTTCCCTTTTATCGCTAGACATAATTGGAAGAATCAAGAAGCATTCACAGCCTGGCGGCCTCATGGGGTACGGCAGAGAGGACGATTTGGGGAGCGGGGTGTGAAAGAAAGATGCGGGAGGAAAGCTGGCTAATTTGCATCCTTTGCGAGCGCCCCAGCTCAGGGGCCAAGTGCAGCAAGGGGTCTCCTGGCAAGGCGAGAGCACCATAATGAGGGGGGTCATGTCGCGGCAGGTGCCACCGCGCAACCCTCGCACCCCCTCCTTAGAGCTGCCTCGGTTTTTAAGCCCCCTTGAGGAGGGCAGTGGGGGCAGCACTCCAAGGGGAGGGAGCACTCCAAGCTGGTCCCTGCCAGGAGGGACGGAGCACAGCAAGGTCGCTGTGGGGCAGCAACAGCCACGCTGCTGTGCCACAGGGCACAAAAGGCTTCGTGCCAGGAGGAGTCGTCACCGTTGCGGTCTGTGAGAGATCTTTTTTCCTCTTTTTTTCCCTCTGTGAAATTTGTGTGTTAGCAGAGGCAGCCTGTGTGTGTTAAACATACAAGGTTATACATCCTGTCACAGCCTGACGTTGAGAACTTGGATCCAGAAGCTAAGGACTTCGCTCCTCCTGCTCTGTGAAGCAGGTCTGGGAGCCCAGGCAATGGGGGCTGCTAATGCCGGGGTCCTGAGCCAAAAATCTGCAGATGCCCTTGTGTTTGGTGCTTTTACATCCTTTCTCTGCAAGGTGGCTGTGTCCCCCAGGCTCAATGACTAGTATCAGGGGTCTCTGGCATTTCGTGCACACACACGTCTCACCAAGCAGGATTTTTTGCAATACAAATAGGTGTCAGGCTCTGTGTAAGGACCTTTGTTTTTTCTTAGTGTAAAAGGTGCTTAGCCTGTTTCAGCGAGAAGAGCCTTTCCCTGTGCAAGGACCACAATGGCATGTCCTACCCGCGTATCTTCTTTGTGCCCCAACTACCACAGCGGTGGGTTCCCTGCAGCACTGTGCCTATGCCACAGGCACTTAAGAGCACAAGAGCTTCCAAGACCTGCTGGCTTACTTGGGATTTACAGGGTGACTCATAAGCCTGCTCTAGTCCATGGACCAAATCCTGGCCCTGCAGAAGTCAATGAAAGTCTTTATGCTGGCTTCTTCAGGCGCAGTATTCATGGTCTTCCTAATTCAGATGCATTAACGCTTCCACGTAACAGCTTGTGGGTTCTCTCTAAAACGCCGTCTGGCAGGAGCCTGGTAATAACCCTGCTTATTTTCTGAATGACTACAGTGGCATTAAAAACTAATGCCATTAAAACTTGCCTATGATGACGTGGGCCATTAAAACCTAAGAAGACACCTAAGCTAAATGCCCGCAGGTTGCCTCTTGCTCTTGTTAACCCCATGAGCTGGGCTTGGAGGAAGCTTATTCTTCTGAAGCATTTTGCAGAGGACCTGACTTGATGATGCTTTGCTCCTGAGGTGGAGCCAGATGTCTGCCCCTCTGTGTGAATCCGCTTGCAAAGCTTGTGCAAACAAGGAGGCTCCAGGGAGGAAGAAGCAGGTCTGCTTCCCCCTGCCCTAGGCACTGCCAGCACCGCTGAGTGTCAGTGCCTCAGACCTGGGAGGGAGAAGGGATTGTCCTGCAGCCAGAAGAGACAGTCATGAAGTGCGGCTGATAAAAAAAAAAAAAAAAAAAAAAGGTGGAATCCACTGTGAAGTGACAGTCGTGGGCGGGCAGCTTGCTTTGGTGGGATGTCTGATCCGTTATCGTGCAGGAGTGCAGCATTAAAGCTGGACATACCTGGTTCTGTGAAAGCTTTAGCTCCATTTTCAACAGAGGTCAGAAGTAGCCAATTGCTTGGAGCTGTTAGGCTAGGCGAGGGAGAGGAGGACATGCTTGGGCCCATGCACATCTCTGGTGTGCCTGCACACACAGCATGCAGGTCTGCAGTGATATCAAGGCTCCAGGAACAGCTCTATAGATGTTACATGCTTAGAGACTCCTAAATAAGCTCTAAAAATGATGAGAATCCCAGGGAAGACAAATAGGGAGTCGGCGTTCATGCCCTCTTCCAATATAGGATCAGAGGGTCATCCAGGGGAGCCGTCCACAGGTTCAGAGCAAACCCGGGGAAGGACTTGTTCCTAATGGCTGGCAAGCAGTGTACACGCCTGCCACAGGACAGCATGCATATTAAAAGCTGACGTGGCTTCAAAAAGCAATTAGGCATATTCATGGAAGAAAGCTTCACTGAGGGCTGTTATATGCAGAGATAAAACCTCTGGGCCAGGAGGTTCTTAAACTAGAGTTGACTGCAAGCTGTGCAAATATACCTAGAAAGCGTGCCTGTATCCCTTGTCTCATTGCTCCCTTCCAAAGGCATCTGCCAGCAGCCACTGCCGAAGACTGGGCTAAAAGACTTCTGGCCTCCCTGCAGCTGTTAAGGGCTCACATTCATTCACGTTCTCTACTAGCCTTTCAGGGGCATCCTGCTTGTCCCCAGCCCTGTCAGCGTTACAGCAGTGGAGGGATGCTTGGGCTACAGGGCTGAGCAGAATTGCCACCTGCTTCATTTCTGTAGATCTGCGTCCTTCTGCACCACCAGTGGATAGTGGATGGGGATAGAGGCTCTTAATATAAATGGCTTGTGTTTGTACAGACCTTCCTTCTTGGTTTCTTCCACCCCTGCTTGAGGGATGTGGGCTGAGAGCGGAGAGAAGTCATGGTACCAGCGAATACAAGCAGAGAAGCCTGAATACAGTAAAGCTCATAGTCAAGGGGAAGGAGTTTTAAGGGGTAGAGTGGAGCTTGGTATGGAAGAAGGCTCGGAGGGGAGAACAGTGGACTCTGATGAGCATTTTGCCTTATGCTCATTTCCTCCTTTTCTTTCTCTTCAGGTTCAGCACAATGAGTCGGCAGCCCAGGCTTTAGCTGTGTGAGGAGACCAGGACGGTGCTGCCGTGCTCCCAGCCTACCCCCTCACTGCTGTCCCCGTGGGAGACCAGTGCTGGCTTTCCTGCCCTGCCCACCTGCCCTGTGCCCCCGCTCTCTGCAGAGGGGCCAGACCCGTTATGGCAGGGGACAGGCTCCCACGCAAAGTGATGGATCCTAAGAAGCTGGCCAGCCTCCTGAGGAACGGGGCAGAGGGCACTCTGGTCATTGACAGCCGCTCCTTTGTGGAGTACAACTCCTGGCACGTTCTCAGCTCCGTCAACATCTGCTGTTCCAAGCTTGTAAAGAGGCGACTCCAGCAGGACAAGGTCTCTATTACAGAGCTCATCCAGCCAGCCTCCAAGATGAAGGTATGGGATTTGGCCCTTGCCTGCCTTTGTGCCTCGTTGACCTCCCCTTCCCCAGGAGAGGGATGTAGGGACATGGGTCACTGACCGCTGCCGCATGGGGTGCAGAGCTGTGGAGACAGACTCACTTAAGGGCCTGTCAGGGCCTGGCCAGGATGTCCTGCTTCTCCGCTTTGGCATCTTGCTGCCACTTCTCTTTGGCTTTCCCTTTACCCTTCAGAAAGATGGAGTGTGAGCTCTTGTGTCTACAGGCCCTCAGGGTTGTCCTCAGGGATCTGCTGCTTTCCCCACCACGTCCCAGCTCTGTAGCATCCCCATGCAGGAGCCCTCCACAGGCAGGTCTAACAGGTGCATCAGCCTGTACGCTGGCAAACAATCCCACCAAAGCCTTCCTGGAGCTGTAAGCTTAATCCCTTGCTAAAAACTCTTCCCCTCCCCTCTGTCATCTCTAGCTCCATTCAGGGACATGTAATCCTCCTCCCTTGTGACGCCAGAAGCTCTTATCCGGTGTCACGGCACATTATCTCTCCCAGGCTCCTCTCTCTATCTCTCCTAGTTAAATAATACCGGTGGCTCGGAGCCATGTAACTGGGCTCCAGCCCCAGCCTTCCCGGCTGTTGGAAGCACCGCTGGGTGCCCCCATGGTGGCTCCCAGGAAGGAGCTGGCGAGTCCTGCGCTCTGTGCTGATGCTGCCCAAGGGCTCTGCTGTCACCTGGTCAGTGACAGGCTTGCAGCACTGTTTAACCCACTTGGCTCCCCATGCTCTAGGCCTTCTGGCCACCCTGCAGACCCTTTCGTACATGTGGACGTGTGTCCATGGGCCTCTCATGCGTGCGCATTGCGATAGGACCCGTCTGCTCACGGCTTCCCACCTGGCAGAGCGTCCCATCTGCTGTCAGCCCAGAACTGCAGGGGTTAGCAAGGATAATCCCTGCCTGGGGAATTCAACTAACTGCGAGTGGGACAAGAGTAAGGAGGCCCGTGTGTGCTGCCGGAGTCACGTTCCGCGTGCCCCTGTGCAGGTGCCTGCACACCAGGGCCAAGCGGAGCGTGGGGGCTGCTGCGGGGCAGCCTGACGCTGCCTGTGGCGCTCAGTGACCGTGAGGCAGAGGGGAGAACCCTGGGATCTCTTCCAGACATGGTTGGGGGAAAGGGTCAGGTATCCCAAGCTGAAGACCCCTGGGATCTGCTTTGGTGTAAGCCCTTCCAGCTGCCAAATGTCCCCAGACCGGCCTGTCCCTGTGGCACAGCACAGGGCTGCGCTCTGAGGGGCGCTATCCCGCCGCTGCCCACTCCCTCTCCATGTGGCTCCTGCCCGTACCGCTTCCCAGCCCCCCCGCCTTGCAATTTTATGACAAAGTGAGGGTAATTCAGGCGATTAATCAAATGCTGGGCCCAGCTGGAGCCATCTGTGGAGTCCTCCCCCCGTCGCCCTCCGCATTGGCTGCTGCTGACATCACCCTGCCTGGCTCGGGGAGGTGCGCGGCGCGGGGGGGCTTCAATCTGCCTTAGCGATGCTCAGCGCTGGGTGATTTGGAGGGGATTGCAGAGAATGATTCCTGAACGGATTTAGCTGTTCTTAAATCCCCGGGAGAATAAAGCAGAATAATCAGTTTCTGCCAGGCAGGAGCGGGCGTGAGGCGCGTCCGCCTCCTCCTGGCTAGGGTCACCTCTGCAGTGGCCGCGGTCACGTGGAGCAGCAGCAAAACTGATGCAGGGAGCGGGGGGAGGAAGCGGAGCAGGGAGAGTGGGAAGAGTTAACATCAGCTGCCGTGTTCTGCAACCCTGCGACCAGCCTGCAGTCCTGCAGCCTGCAGAGGAGCCACCGCGGTGCAGATGGCTGCAGGGGTGGCTGGAGAGGCTCCGTCTCGCTCATGGAGCACGAGCACTGCAGGCCGATCCCACTGCGAAGGGCTCTTGGTGCAGTCCTAGTGCCCACCGCCAGCCCCACGTGTCCTGTGGTGTCCGTGCTGGCAGGGCAAGGTGCAGGAATAGCTCGCTCCTCCCCACCCAGGGCATTACGTAATCGCCCAGGTATTGGCTTGGGACAGAAATGCAACCTTGTGGCGGGGACGGTGCAGGGGGAGGAGCAGAGGGACGTTCCTGAGTTTTCATTCTCCGCTGGCTTTTTTCTTCTTTCCCTTTCTCACAAGGCTGGAAAACCTCCTGGTGCATATGCAGCCAAGAGCAAGCGCCCCAGCTGCCTTGCTGAGCAGCCCGGCCTTAATCTCCCCCGGCATACGAGGCCTCCCAGCGCGCTCAGCCCAGGAATTAATTAAGCTCCCAGGCACCCTTGTGAGTTTAAGCCACTTGCCCTAGGAAGCTGGGGGAGGTGGAAGGGGGATCACAGCTGTATCTTCCCATGGCAGGAATCAGGGGTATTTGGCCTGGCTGTGGCGGAGCAGCCTCTGGGCAGCGATGGCCACGGCTCAGCGATGGCCAGGCTTTCTACAGCCAGTCCCAAGAGGGGTGTTTCTGCAGTGTCTTTGGGGTGATGCATGCATTTTTTCCTCTTTCCTTCCTCCTCCCCACCTCCAGCTTCCAATAGTGGCCACTTGAGTCAAGCATGTATTTTGTGACCTACAGAAATCAATAGGATTTGGGCTGCTGCCTCAGGATTTATACACCCCTGGAGAGATATTTGCAAGCTGTTTTAGACCTCCATCGCCAATTCTTACGCTTGTACCTTTTCCGTATCCTGTCTCCCTCGGAACCTCCTAAAATGCATTAGTGGGCTGGTGGATAGTGCGGGGAGCTCAGAGGGAGAGCGGCGTTGGCGTTGCAAGGCAGAGACTTGGGAATTAACAAATTGGAATGTGGCCTTGGCAGATTTGTCAGTATTAGTTAGTGGAAGCGTCCCTGCCTCCAGAGGGACAAAAGGGAAGGTGGTGGCTCCGTCGGGGTTTAAGAACATAGGTTTTTGGGTGTGTGCTTGGTGAGGGGAGATGCTCACAGCTCTGCCTGCCAAGCAGGTGAGGAACGTGCCTGGAGAGCTGGCTAAGCTGATCAGGGGGTGAAGAAATAGCACAAAGCGCTGAAGAGAGGCGTTTTTACTGAAAGGAGTGAGAATGGGGCCTAGGTACCAGAAGGGAAGGACGGACCTTGGCTGCCAGCCAGGCAAACAGCAGAAATGGAAATGGAGCAAAAAAATGGAGCAGATATCTTCAAAGCAGATTATTAGCAGCTCTAATTTATCTCACAAGAGGCTGCGCTGTGAGGGAGGGACCTTCCAGAGGGCTTGGCTCCCTCTGGAGAGGAGCAGAGCGGAGCGCGGGAGAAGCTGTGTACGAAACAGCGTCTGCAGCACCAGGCGGTCATGGGGTAGATGTCCCATCGGGTCTGATGGACAGCAAGCCCCAGGGCGGTCAGAGAGTTGCCTCGTGGTTACATGGGAGCAACGTGTCACCTGGGAAGGGCTGTTCAGTGTTTCTGGCGTGAGACCGCAGCGTCGAGAGCTGAGGGGCTGAGGGAGGTTGATGCTCCCCAGGAGGCAGGTCTGCAACCTGCCCTGGGCATGCGCCCTCCTCCTCCTGCTTCTTCCTTGTATGTGCATCCAAAGAGAGTCTGGTCTGCACATCCCAGCCTGGCGGGGGTCACTTGTGCCCCAGCCTGGCGGGGGTCACTTGTGCCCCTCTCCTTGGTGGGCAGTGGGAGCAGGCACAGGAGAGGCAGAGCAAAGGTTGCCAGGACGTTGCTTCTCCCTGTGCTTTTGCCGCTCTGTGCACAGGGATGGCAGGGAAGGGTAGCAATTCCCATGTCGTCACCTTGGCCAAGGGAGTGATTCCAGCCTCCTCCCATTAATAACTCTTCTGCATGCTCTGGAGTGGAACAGTGCCATGGCTGTACTGCAGCTCCTGGCTTTCGTGTTGCAGGTCTTGGGAAAGGGCCGTTTGGTGGGAAAGCAGAATTGCAGAAGTTAAGTGATCCCTTCCTTGCTGTGCTGAAACGTGCTTACGTTCGACCCTAGGCAGCACAAGAAGCGGCTCAAGCCCTCTGCATGCCGTGTCCCCACAGGGCAGGTGCGTCTGCCCAGGGCCCATGTGTCGGGGTGGTATCAAGGCTCCCTGGCAGGGTGGTGCCTGGACTGAGAACCCGCAGGAGCCACTTGGTTTCTAGCTGGCAGCAGCATTCCTCTGCACAACAAAAATGCTTCCAGGGTTTGCCCTGCTTTGATGCTGCCCTTTTGCTGTGGTAAACGGAACAGTGCAGATCCTTGGTGCCATTTCGAGGTGGAGATTTGGGAAAACCCTGCTCATTTTCTGCTTGGAGTTTGATTCTGATTCCTTGAGGGAAATATTGGAAATTTTACTCCTTCAGAGCCCCCTGCCAAGTCTTCCCGCACCTGCTTTTGCTTCCTGCGGTGTAACTGCCCCGGTGTAGCTGCAGCGGTGGTTGGATGCATGGCAATGGGCTGCTAGGACGGGGAGACACTCACTGTACTATTTGCTTTAGGAGCATGGCCTTGGAAGCAGCTGTTTGGCTTTAGGCAAAGCCAGGGCTTATTTTCGAGCTGTGTGCCTGGCTGCTGTGTGCTTATGGAAGCACTGTTATTTCGGTGGGGTGATTCATTGTGTTTTGAAACAATATGCAGCTGAGATGCCTCTAGTACTTTGGGTATTAAGAGCACCTAGCCCTTATCGTAGCCCAAATCACCTTCTGCGCTCCGCGTGCTCTGCACAACAGAGGAGTAGCATCGAACCCACGTAGCAGCTGAGGAGGCTGGGGCAGAAAGAGCAGGGAATGCTGCCCTGCTGTGCCAGGGAGACTGGCCAGCTCTGCGCTGGAGCTCCCACCTGTTTCAGTCCGAACCACCGAGCGCTGAGGCCAGGGTGTCCAGGTGAGAGTCGATGTCAGGTCCCAGCCTGGATTGCATCCACTGGGTGCAGTGGGCGAGCCCGTCTGGAAGCATGTGCACCCTGTTTGCAGCTGACCCCAGTGCCCGGCAAACCTCAGCTTGGGGCCTTGGCTGTGCGTCTCCTGCCAGCTGGGCAGAGGGTCCCTTCCTGGCACTGCTTCCTGGAAGGGGCCGGCTGCCAGCCTCGCTCCTGGAGCCCCTGAACTGGATGCCATCGCCCTTGAGCATCTCTTCATCTGTAGCCTCCTCCTCTGCCCCAGCTCGACTTTTCACCTCCATGTAGCAGGGCCAGAGATGGTCCTTTGCCTTCCCTGAGGACCAGGGGCAATCAGGAACCAAGGAACCTGGTTAAACGTCTCTCTAGCTGTGGGGCTCCTCGTGTGCCCCCGCGAGCCCCATCTCTTTGTTTCAAGCAGACCCCTGTCCTGAGCCCATCTTCACAGACCTTGCCCTGGCAAACACAGTGTTTATTTGCTGCGGCTGGCCCGCGCAAGGCCAGCGCTGCTTGTTTGGCATTTACACGGAGTGAAACCTTATAACTTTAATAAGATGTAAACCTTGTCACGCATCCCTGCCGTTGCCCAGCAACACGCCGGTGCTGGCTGCGGCGCCGGCCGCAGGGAACACTAAATCCCATTGTGGGACAATGGTGCTTGCCCAACGCCGCTCTCCACGCGGCCCCGGCACCCTGCACACAGCGGGCGCCGCGCGGGGCTCCAGAGCACCCGGTGGCCCCGCACTGCGGCGGGAGCGCGCTGAGCCCATGGGCCGTGCGCACTGCGGCCGCAAGAGCATGTGCCTCACATTTCCCAGCAGGGAAGCACCTGCGGGAGGGTGTCAGAGCAGTGGAGCAGCCCGACCGGGGTTCCAGCTGTGGATGTAGCAGCTGCTGCTTCTCTGCTACCAGCAATTGAGGTGATTTGGGCTAATCTGTGTCAGAGAGACTGACTCTGTCGTTGCATCTCTAGCTGCTGCAGGGACCTTGCCAAGGGGTGATGAATTTGGAGCGTATCATTTGGGACTGTGTTAATGTCTACGGCAGCCCCAAGTGAATCCATTCTCAGAAGGACATTGGGTGCAAGTGATATGTTGAAGAGAGGTGGGTGTTACAGATGGCCACCAGTCCAAGGGGGCTCCTGAAGAGATTTCAGTTCTGCAGAGCTGCGACTACTGTTTGCTTTGGCCTCAGGCACAGCAGCCCTAGTGTGGCGAGGACTCAGCTCCCCGTGCTGCAGCTGCCTTGGGGGCTGAGGAGGCTGGGAGGGAGTGGGGCAAGCGAGTCCTGGCACCCTCCTGCCCTGAGTAGTTGTGACCCGCATAGAAAACTGGTTCTGAGGCTCCTGGGGAGGCCGCCCAGCCCTCAGCCCCAGGGATGTGCTGCCAGCCAGACCCGAGGGAGGCAGAGGCTGGGACCTGGGGGCTCTAGCTGGGAAACGGGGCAGACGGGGACAGCCTTGTGGTGGGGACCTGTGAGCTGTGAAACATCTGTGAAATATAGCAGATAGTTCCTAGCGCCCAGCCATGCTGAGGTTTTTTTGCAAGGCAATTTCAGCACAAGGCCTAGCAGAGAACAACAACCTCATTACATGGGTTGCAGACCCTCCCTCCTTAACCGCAGCTAAGCCATGATGGGGACACAGCGGGGGCGGCTTTGCCGTCCCCTCCAGGCTGGACGCGGCTGGCTGCTTTTGTGCCATCCTTGCAGAGCAGCTGCGGCCGCCTCCTCCCACGGAGTGATGGATGGGCCTCCCCCGGAGGGCAGGAGGCCAGAGCTCCTGAGGCCGGCGCGCGCCATCCATCAGGCTGCTCAGTGGGTGCACCGAGCCGTGGCTCTGTGAGGATTTCTATCTTCTAGTGCATTAGCCTTCTGCTAGACAGAGGCACTGCTGGCTGCGCCTTGAGCTCTCTCACTGCAGCCTGTCCGTGACTGGGCCTTGTGAGAGTTGTCACGGAAGAGACATCTGCTCAGACCCTTGGTATGCCCTGCATATTGGCCTGCAGCACAGCAGGGGCTGGGTGCCGCTCGTGATAGGTAATGTAACACAGTGACAGTGACGCAGAAGCCATCACTCCAGCCCCTTCCCAGCAGTGGCTGCAGCTGGAGGACAAAGCTGGTGTTGCAGGCATCCCTGCCTGTGAAAATCAGGCCCAAATGCGTCCGATGGCAGCTGGAAAAAGCAGCAGTTTAGCACAAAGGTTTGGCAGGGAGGAACGGTGAAGCAGCACCGCATGAAGGAAGGCTCAGGGACTGTGTGTTTACATGTGGGCTAGGACTGCCTCCAAGGGGCAGGATCGGCCACTTACAGGTGTCACAGCGAGTTCCAGGATGCTGTTAAGTAGTGGAAAGCTGAGGGTGGGTGTTGGGAAGGAGCAGTGTTTTGGGTAGGGTACTCCCAAAGTACTTGCAGTCAGCTGCTCCGACAGGCGTTTGTGCTGAAAAGCTCATTTATACCCATGGAGTAGAGTGACAGCCCCTGCTGTTGGTGAAACCGTCTGGGCTGTGGCCTGGTGAGCAGAGCTCGCTCATGTGAGACACTTGGAGCGGGACAGACAGCAGCCTGAAGAGAGGGGCAGGCGCAGGGGTGGCACACGCTGCCCTGCTCCAGGGCCCGTGCCAGGGAGGGCAGCAAGCGCACTCCCTCCACGTCCATCCCAGCTCCTTGGACACCTTCTGGCATTCAACCTTCAGGAATTTTCTCCAGCCAAAATCAGTCTCCTTGATGTCCAGTGCTGGGGTTGTGCCCACCTGAACGGAGCCAGTGTCCCCACGGAGGGCCAGTGGAGGAGCCAAGGCCCCTGCCTGTTTGATAACTCCTTTCTGTTTGGTTTTCCGCAATGGTTCGCTGGGGTTGTCCTCGAATTAGCCTGGCTGAAACAACAGCTGTGGACAGAAGTGTGCCCTGCACGAGGCCTCCAATCTCCACCCTTTCTCTAAACCCTGTTGTGGCCATTCCCTCTGCAGGTGGAGGCAGAAGAGCACCAGGACGTGGTGGTCTACGACCAGAGCACGCGGGATGTGAACGGCTTGGCTGCCGACAGCTTCCTCTCCATCCTCCTGGGCAAACTGGACAGCTGCTTCCACAGTGTCTCCATCCTCACAGGTAGGAGCAGGGGGAGCAGAGCGTTCTGCCTGCTAGCTGGGGTGGGAAGAACTTTCTTCCCAAGGGCAAGAGACAGTGACTGGTGATGTTGCTGGGAAGGGCAGCATTGTAAAGCTCCCGCGGGGTGCGTGTCTACCTTGAGTGCACTGCTCCCTCCTATGGGAGGGTTCCCTGGCAAAGAGAATGAGCAGGGGCCGAAGGTCATCGCTGGGTAACCTCTGTGTCCTCTGGAGCTGGCAATCCCTGGGAAGGCATCATGCAGAAGGAGAGCAAGCACACTGCTCTAATTATAGCCCTGCTGCGGAGCCAGTGCTTCACTCGCAGCTCAGTGACAGCATGAGCAAAATCCAAGGCAGGCAATCGATGAATGAAACTCTCTGACCCAACGGAGAGAAGGATAAAGAGGTGGCAAGCTGCTGAAGGGAAAGTTAAAGCTCCCTCTAATTTCCAGTGGCTGTCAGGCACGGCTCCTGCCTGGCTTGCTTCCTGTCTTGGAGCTTGTGACCCTCCCGGGCATCGCTAGGGGACGGGCACGTGCAGCCGGCTGTGGCACCGCGGGTAGCCCAGCTCTGCCGGCCTCCTGGGTGTTGCCGAGTGCACTGAGGTCGGGAGTGCCTGGGTGGAAAGAAGAAGCACTTCCAGGCCTGTTCCTGTCCGGCTGTGACTTGGTCCTGCTTGGGCGTGACAGGAAGGATGTCAACCTCCAGGTCTTGGAGGAAGCTAGCAAGCGTCCCCACAAACCCTGTGGCAGTTTGCTCAGTGTAATAAATCTGTGGGTGGTTTTGAAGATATCCAACAGAAGCAAGTTGTGTTTCCACCAGCATTTCTCCTGCTGTGCTTACTTGGCTGAGCTTACTGGGTGCCAAGGGCAAGAGCAGCCTCTCGCCAGGCCCTTGCACAGCACCTGGCATGCTCTGGCTTTCGGCTGGGATCAGGAGGTGCCACGGACAGAGGAGCAAGAGTAGAGGCCTTGTAATGGGAACAGCAAAGCAGAGAAGTGTGACTGTGTGGCCTGCGTAAAATTGGGGTGAACATGACTAGTCGGGCCTGGCTGCGGGTGTGCCAGGGCACAGGCCCGGCTGGTGAGTGGCGGGGAGGACACAGCAGAGCCGCGGCCCTGCAGTCCCAAGGTTGGCATGGCGGAAGCAAGGGCACCGCTTGGCACCCATTGCATAATAAGACGAATGGAGATTCGCTCCCAGCTGGGAAGGAACCCACTTAGTCACTGGCATGGGTCAGGAAGCAGCCTTGCCTGGCACCCACCTGCAGCACTGCTGATATCCTGGGATCAAGCAAGAGGAAGCTGCGGTGCCTTGGCCAGCTAGACAGCAAAAATCACTCACATCTGCCCTGCGGAGCAGCTGCAGCAGCAACAGGGCTCAGTGAGGGGCTCGAGAGCCCCGTGTCCAGCCCGCTACAGCTTTCGTGCCTCTCCAAGCACTAAACCTCCTCTCGCTTCCAGGCACGCTTGGCGCTTGCTGGGCAGGGAGTGTATTTGTGGTGGGGGCTAGATCTATCTGTGTATCTGCGCTGGTCTATCTATGTATCTGTGCTGGTCCCCGGCGTCCCGGCACTGCGCGTGCACCTGCGTGTGCGTACACCTGCGCCTGCGCACGCACAGCGGCCCGCGTCATCTATGGGTTTAGCCAAGACTCCCAAGCGGGAGTATGTCTGTCTCTACTAGGTGCTAAGTGAAGTTTAAAACATCCTAATTAAAATCTGTTAACAGGTTTTTGAGCCCTTCCCGTCCTCCCTCCGTTTCCCCTGTCAAAAAGAAGCCCTTGAAGAGTGGCTGCAGCCAGAGCAGGAGGGAGCGTGTTCCCAGAAGTGGCTGGTAATTGCCTTGCTGAGGTTTTGGCAAAGCCCCGTGTACTCCTCTTGCCGCGGCGTCATAAGCCACACACCCTGGAGCCTGCCGATTTACTAATGGGAAACACAGGCCACTAATGTGTGGAAAAAAGGAACTGAAATGTAGAACACTGGGTCATGGCTGCTGAGTTTTATATGGAAATCATGACTCAAAAAACACTGCTGAAAATATTTAGAGGGAGGCTGGGCACACTTTCTAACACATGCAGTTTCCTCCTTCCTGTAATGTGGGCAGCAGGCAGTTTATTTTAGCCCCAGATCTGCAGCGCTTGGGAGGTCTGAGGGGGATGTGCCTGGTGGGCCTGATTCTTACTCCTCGCCAGAGTACATGGAGAGGTGCCTGCTGGGCGCAGGGCTGCGACGGCGGCCAGCACCACATAGGACTTTGGGTCAAATCCTGGTCTTGCCTGTGCCAACCCAAAGGCCTTTCGCTGACTGCCGAGGCCAGACTGAGGAGCTGCGTCAGCACAAGGAGATCAGGCAGTACAGGAAGCCCCCGGCTCATGCCCTTACCTCGTTCTGCCCAGACTGACTTCCTGTGCCCTTGCCCGCTCTTGGCAGAGCTGTCCCGGTCCTGGAGCAGGGAGCTGGTGGCCTCAGTGAGCAGCTGAGCTCAGATCTGCTCTCAACTGCCCCTTTGCTGCAGAAATCATGTGGGAATCAGATAACTCGTTTTTCCCTGCTTCTGCGCTGTGCTCTGCCAGGAAGCGGAGCCCTCTGCTTGGCCCGCATGCACCCTGGGTTTGGGAACCCCAGGGTGGTGGGTGCACGTCCAGCCGGGCACTGGTGTCACAGCCTCTGTGTCGCTGAGGCGACAGGAGCTTCTCCCAGGGCGCTGAGCAGCGGACTGGCTGCTTTTGGGGCGGGAGGGAGGACCTGGGCAGGAGGCCGACTCTGCATACAGAGTGGGTCACAGTCGGCTCAGGGACCTGGCTGTGCTCAGTGTCTGAAGAGGGCACTGCAGGCACTTCAGCTCCTTCCTGCTGCTCACAAGCGCTGTTACGCGAAGGCAGAAAGACATGCACGAAGCCACCACAGGCCTCTAGCTGAGGAGCCCCAATCTTCTTCCCCCAGCCCAGAAGGAAGAATTCCCCACTGCTGCCCTCCGAGGCAGCGGTCTTGCTGCTGACTTCGAAACACAACTGCGATCTCCCCGGACAAGGCTGCAACACTCGTGTGCTGAAGCACCAGCGAGTCTGCCAACCCTCCCAGGCTCCTCTTTCCACGTTTCGTGGCTTCTATGGCTCCTAGTGAAATGCACGCACAGTATGTATCTTCCATGCTGAAGAGAGCTGATCTCTGTTCATAATATAGATGGATCTAGATGCCAGCAGCCCAGAGGCAAAGGAGAGGGCTCCCCACACTGAACCACCGCATGGTTCATTCTTGACTTTTACAGTGTAAGTAAACCTCCTGGTCCTAAAAAATCACACTTAACCGGTTCAGCCTCACTCCTTTTCTGCATGCAGAGTGTTAGATACATTGTCTGAAACCCTAGTAACCCCTCACTCTCCCGCAGAGAGCAGCTGGAAGTCCCATTGTTAAAAGTGACAAGGAACTCGGATCCAAGAGTCTGCGCACCTGCCCTCACCAGGGCCACAGCCCTGCCACGGATGGCTCAAATCAGCGTTTATACTGAATGCAGGGACGCATTTGCCCTGCGTCCAGGAGGCATCCAGCTGCTCCAGGAGAATCCACACTTCACCAGTGGCGAATCTGCAGCCTCACGTCGCCTCACCAGTCTGTTGTTACAAGGGAAACAGACTGCTAAACTCACTGCAGTGATAGCCCATTCCCAACCCATCATGATAAAGATAAAATAAAAAAATCCAAAGAAATCCCCAAACCTCCAGACTCACTGTATTGTCCCCAGCTGTTTTTCAGCCTCGACACATGACTAGAATTTCCTCTGAGGTGATGCTTGTGAAATGTGATGGCTATTGAAACTGCGGCAGCAGACGATGCATGGAGGAATCCCCCTCTTCCTGAAAGATCTTCTGCTTTCCCAGCACAGTCTAGTAGCTAGAGAAGATATGGGGAGAGGGGACAGGACCCGGGAGTCCCAGCTGGGTTGCTTTGAGTGAATCACTTCACTTTTTCCATGCTTTGATGTCCCCACCTTGTACAAATTCAGTGCCTGGTCATTTTTGTTCATCTCCAGCCCACATCATTCTTCAAATGAGTCTGCTGCCTGGAAACAGCTGGTAGAGGCTGATGGACAAAGATGGATGAGCTGAGGGTGGCAA
Source organism: Crypturellus soui (assembly GCA_032275445.1). NCBI lineage: Eukaryota > Metazoa > Chordata > Aves > Tinamiformes > Tinamidae > Crypturellus > Crypturellus soui. Next base: position 491,808 of record JAUBNY010000383.1, on the reverse strand, counting down.
GGCTGATGGCAGGAACCCATCAAGGGTTAACATGCAGCAAGCCATGTTTCTAGCCGCGTTTGCGATGAGGAATCTGAGTCAATTATTCCTAGTCTTAGAAATCATCATCTACTCTTCTTTTTCCTTTTTTTTTCTTTTTTTTTTTTTAATTGTGTAAGTATAAATAGTCCTACTTGCTGCCCTCCATCCGTGGGAGCAGAAAGCATGTTGATTTATATGGCTTTCCTGACATCACATGAAGTGGTGGAAAACTGAATGGAGCCAACATTTTTCCTGCATTACGTAATGCCCCCTCCCTCCCTCGCAGCCGAGCTTTGCTATTCCTGCAGGAGCCTGACTGTTCTTTAACCTTTGTTTATTTCAGCACAAACCCTTGCTTTTTTTTTCAGTTTCTTTTTTTTCCCGTTCCCCCTTGCAAACTCCCGCTTTGTTTTTATTAACAGCCATTATCTGTTTATGAAGCAGCAGCAGTCTGGCTCCATGAGCCCCCCATGGCTCCTGCATGCAAGCCCTCATGTTGGAGCCTGGACAGGGCCATAGTGTGGTGCTGAGCTGCTGGGTACTGAGCTTCACCAGCTCCTCTCCCTGCATTTGTTCAGCTGCAGAGGACTTCAGGGAGATCTGGCTTGGTATTCACCATTTCAGTGGCTAGAAGTGGTAGTGTGGGGCTTAGGGTGCTCTGCCAGATGATGTTCAGGCCCCATGCAGTAGGGGAGCAACCCTGGGGCACAGCAAACCCAAGCTCTTGACGTTGTTCCAGATGGGGCAGCACAACAAAGGAGGGCTCTTGATTCTCACAGCAAGTGAGACCTGTGTGCTCCATGGTTCTCGGGATTAGGCAGGTCCAGTCTTAGAGCTGAGGCCCTGTTTGGCCTGCAGCTCTGTCCACACTGGTTTCAGGGCTTGGTGGAGTTGGACAAAACTCCTGCTAACTGCAACATAAAGGCCAAGGAGAAAGCTGGTACATGCCCTTGCTGGCTAGCGCCAGGGCTTTGGGGGAGTGGTTGTCTCCCCAGCCTCCTTGCTTTATAGAAGGTATGTGGAGGAGCACTGGAATTGCGACCCTCCTTGCATGACAGGAGCTCTTTTCATTTCATTTTTGTGCATGGGGGGAGCTTTATCTTTGCAATATTGAACATCAACCTGAAACAGGCCCCTTGCATTCTGAACTCAAGTCATGAGTTTTTCATCTGGCTCTTGTGTGTGTGTGAGATCATCCTCAGTCCCCCTTCACCCTCCCTACCTCCATTTGTACCAATTCTTCAAAGAATGTTTAAATTTTCCAGTCCTGTGCTTTCTAAATTTGGATCGTCTGTTTACTCCCAGGATTCGGAAAGAATGTAACAATATCATCAGTGAGAAATCCCTCCCAGCCCTCCACTCTCCATCCTCCTCCCTCCAAGCTCCTCAGCGACCAGACCGGCCTTGACAGGCTTGGCTGGTGGCCCAGAGCGCGTACAGCCCAGCGACGCTGCGGCAAGCGTGCATGTTCTGCGAGAGCAACCGCGGTGTCGCGCATGCACTCATGCATTTCGCTCGCATCCTTCTCCCCGCGCGACTTTCCTGTGCGCGTGCTTGGAAGCGCTTGAGTGCGTGAGAGCATCGTGTGCTGGGGACAAAGACGCAGCTCGTGCTCCTTTGATGAGTCGGGTGGAAGTGTTTGGGTTAGACCTCCAAAAGTCTTTCCTTCTGGTGATTATGTTTTGTGGAAGAGGTACCCACCTTTCCAGTGGGGCAAATAGAATTTGCTGACAAGCTATTTTTGCCTTGTTTTTTGCCAAGTAGGTGTCAGCAAAACGGTGGAGTTGCGAGAATCAGTGAATGCAATTTACTGGAAGCTCCATCTGCCTTTTGATGAGGTCTCTCATCCTCGTGGGGAGCTGTGAAGGTGTGAGGTGAGCTCCTCACCAACAACCTGATGTGTCAGGAAATGGTGGGAAGGAAGGGCTTGTTTGCACTGGCATCATCAAGGCAAAGCAGCGGCCACCAGGTTGTGACTATGTGACTGACGTGATGCGGACGAGGCTGATGTCATTCACAAGCCCAACCCGGTTATTGCAGAGATTTTTCCCCAGGGAACTGGGAATTTTCGGGGAAACTACCAAAGCCGAGTGACTTCAGAGTGGATGAAATGAAGTATTGAAAAAGAAAAGGGAGTTTCCATTTGAAAAAGTTGTTTGAGCTGTCCAAACTGGTGACAGGGTCCCATGTTAGCTGGAATTACCTTTGGACTAGGATCAAGGAGAAGATCAGTTTTAAAAAATAAAGATTTTTTTTTTCTGCTGTATAGGGACAGTCCTAAAAAGGAAATCAAACTTCAAGGTGGCTGAATATGACAGTCCTTGTTAGGCTGAAAATCTTATGGAGCTTTTGCGTATCGTGTCTGTGAGAAGCCATTTGCTAGCATTATATCTTCTTTGCCGCCTGCTTCACCTAAAATATGTTGAACTGAAGGACAGGGGACAGCACTGGCCACGGGGAGGGCTGATGTGGGAGAGGATTGGGGGAGTTTAGGGTAAAAGAGAAGATGAATGCAAAACGGCAAGCCAGGCAGGTGCAAAAGCAGCAGTGAGGATGGAGCAGGGCAGAAGGGAGTTGCTCTTTGTCAGAGCAACAGGAGCTGAAGACGCTTTGTGAATCTGAAAGGCAGGCAAAAATACAAATTAATCTGCAGGGCTTGTCACGGCTGTCACAGAAGCTAATAGCTTAGCAGGATTGGAAATGAGGATTGAGGCATTCTTACAACCATGATGTAAGAAAAAAATAATCAAAAAACCTAAGAAAGAAAATACCTCAAACACCCACAGTTCAGTCATCAGTCAACAACAGGCCATTGGGAGTGAGGAAGCAGCTTCCTGCTTAGCTGGCTATTTCGTAACTACCTCTGTAGCAGCCTGTTGTGGAAACCCAGTGGTTTCATGTGAGGACTTGAGGGTGGCAGCACCTCTCGGGAGGGAGCAGCCCCCCTGGTGTCTGCCCTGGTCTCCAGGAGCATGGCAATTCCTGTGGATCCTCTGGGACCCGTGGCACCCCGACCCCCAGTGCACTTGCTGCTAGTGGGTGAACCAGAGGAACACCCTCGCAGTTCATTTGGCGGGGCCCAAGTAGCCTGCAGGACACGGATGCTGGTTTTACCCTGATCTGCTAACGGGGAGATCAGGAGCACGTGTGCCCCGCGGTGGAGGCCGTGGCACAGCTCCTTGAGGTGAGATGTTGTGGGACCTTGAGAGCTGAGCGACCTTGTGAGGCTTTGCCGGAGCACGGCTGGAGATGCCCAGGGTTGCTCCCACAGGTGCTTTGTGGAGGAACATTGTCTTGCCACTTCAGGACAAGGATCTTGGCCTGAGAGACGTGCCCTGGAATATGTGGTGTGAGGAAGGGGCGGGCATGTGTGTGTGCCGGGGCGCTGGGGATGGAAAGGGAAGACATGTGTGCCCGTGTGTGTGTATGTGCACATGCACTCAAGGGACTTGCAATCTTGGTCACTTGGGTCTCACTAGGCGGAACGAAGGCAAGAAGCGGGGGCGAACGTAAGAAGTGCTGCTGGGCTGTGCCCTGCTCTTCTTGGGTGGGCAGTGTCAGGGGGCAGAGGGCTTTTCTGTAGGGATGCTCATCCTTCAGCTGTCCTCGAATGCCAGATAATCGAGAGAGGTGGATGTGGAGTGCTATTGCCTAGTGTAAGAGGCACTTCTTCGAATAACAGAACGTTGTCTTGGGGATCTGAGAGCCTTCCAATAGTAACATCAGGCCTCGTGACTTCTACTTCCCTGGACCTTTAGCTCCCTCACTCTCACATAAAGCCTTTCTGGGAGCACAGTATCAGAAGAGGGGCATGAAGATACCACAAGATCCCTTCCAAGAGCTTTTCCTTGGGGTTCTCACCCTGCCCCACCATTCCTGCAGGTCCGGGTGCCAGCCCTGGTGCTCAGGGTGGCGGGTGGAGGCCAGGACACTTGGCTACCTCTGCTTTTGGGCCAGTGGTCCCCAGAGCTGGCAGCATAGCCATGGGGCAGGCTCCCTTGGCCTCCATTTGGGCTCAGCGATGCCTTTGAGCGTTTCGGCCCCAGCGGGACCTGCCACTGCGTCCCTGGGAGGGGTTAAGCTGGGTCACATATGTGCAAGCTGATTGTATTCCAGACCTATGCTCTAAACCTCCCCATTTAGCAGTGCTGTCGTCAGACAACTTGTTTTCCTGCTTCTATAATTACTCCACGGCGCTTCCCTTCCCCCTTGGCCACAATTTTACCAATGGGACCACGGGAGGGAGAGCAAAAGGCCCGAAGGCAGCAAGGGATGGAGAAAGAGGAGAAGGAGGAAGAAAAGGGAAGGGGTTTTTGGAAGAAGAGACCTCTGCTTGCCAAGACTTACAAAATGCTTGTGTCATTTCATTTTTTCATTTCTGGAAAGCTAAAGGGAGGAAGGAAGCTTTCCCAGTAAGAAGTCCTGCTGGACAGGAACCTGTGCCCAGTTATGATTTCCTTCCTTGGGAGAAACCTGCCTCCCCTCCTCCAGCCCCCCTTTTCCTGCGGCCTCCTCCCTGCGAACACTCTGGGGCCGGGAGTCTCGAAGGGACCCTGCACTGTTTGGAGAGAGCAGCGCTGGCTGGGCCTGTGCCGTGTCGCAGGCACGGGGCAGGGGCTTGCGCTGCTCTTCACCATTGTGGCCAGCCCGTGCTGGCTTCCTCACTGGCCTCGCATGGCAGGTGCAGCGCAGGGCAGCAGGAGGCTTCTCCAGCAAGCCCTGGCCAGCCGCGATCCCTCAACAGGGCCTTGCTGCCCAGGGAGCGCCTGGCCACGGAGCACTTGCTCCCTGCTGCGCAGAGGCCCATCCAGGAGGAACGCAGGAGTGAGGGCCCCGGGAAGTGGCTGAGAGGCAGGGACCGAGACGCTGGAAGTGGGCATGGACACAGCATGGGAACACGTGCTGAGGAGGTGGACAGGGAGGTGCGCAGGCAGGAGCCAAAGAGGAGAGCTGTGTCTGGACAAAAGTGGGCTGTGGGCTGTGGGTGGCACTTCCATGAGGGATGCCCTTACACTGGTGAAGGGACCTGCGCTTGCCCATCTCTCGGAGCGCGCAGGAGAGCAGGCCGGACATGAGCCTGCCATCCGCACCAAGGGGTTGTGCTTAGCTGCTGGCTGCCCCATGCCGCTGGCGCCAGCCGCCCTGAGCACCAAACGAGGTCCGCAGGCATCCCACAGCAACCTGCCCGTACAGAGCTGGCGCGCAGAGCTCTTGCAAGCCTTGGTGGGTCTATCCCCGGCAGCAGGGCGCCGTGCATCCAGGGGTGCTGCCTTGGAATGAGGATGGCACCAAGGGCTTCACCAGTGCTTCCTGCATCATCTCCCTCAGCTGGGCAAGGAGCGGAGCCTGCGTGGGCCAGTGCTGAGCAGCAGTACGCTGGTCCAGCCGGGCACCTGGGCTGCCGAAGCCGCTTCCGTGGGGCTGGCAAAGGGGGACGCTGCTCCTCTTCCCCCCAGGCCGGCTGGAGCCTGCTTTGAGTCCTCGCCACCCTCTGACCCACATCTGATAATAATCAAGCCATATTCATTGCAACAACAGGGCTTGCTAGCAGGCTGGCTCCGCACGGGGCGGCGGGAGGGCGGGGAGAGCCGCTGTGGCTGCCGGTGACCTCATCCCGTGTGATGTCATTCAAAGGAAAAACACTGAAGTCACTCACATATGGCTCAGCCTTGGGGTTTTCAGCCCATAAAGCTGCTGCGTTTCAAAGGCACAATGCGCCCTCCCCCCACTGCCCTCCGGTTCCACTGGCCTTGGCGCTTTGTTGAGGCCTGGGTGCCAGGCTGCACGGAGGCCAACCCGGGAGCACCGCGGGTGGGCGGGCAGTGGGGGGGATGCATGCAGAGAGAGCCCCCAGCAACCCCCACGTGCTCCAGAAATCCCAGTTCATGGACTGAGCCCTCGTGGGACTGGGAAAGACCATTAGAAAATGTAGTTCCTCGCTGTGCTCTTGCGCCAGCAAAGATCGCAGCAGTGGCATCTCCCCCAGATCTTGCTCTGCAGGGACTGAGCACATAAACATGGCCTAGCTGGACATGTGGCTCAGACCTCGCCACAGGGCGCAGCCTTCTGGCATGGCCATGAGCCGCCCGTGGCCAGAGACCCTCTCGGCCCCAACCGCTGGGTCCCCCTGTCACCTTTAACTGTCCAAGCTGAGTGTTCTCAGAGGTGCCTGGCTCATGGTGTCTCCATCAGCTTGGCAGGGAGAGACATCAAGGGTCAGAGAGTAAAGATGAGCCAGGGGTAAGGGGACTTGCCTGGCTCTTGGGCAGCCAGGTTCAGGGGTCTGCCCTGCTGCAGCCTCCTGTGACGGAGATGGTCCATATCACCATTGTCTCCCTCAGTTTCCCCACTTTGGAGCGGCAATCACAGCAGCAGGGCTGGTGGGAGAGGCAGCCACCCTCTTGGCACACAAGTTTGATCCCAGTGAATCCCACATCTCCTCCAAATAACGGGGTGCCCTTAAAGCAAGATAGAGTTTCCCATATTTCCCTTTGACCAGAAGGAAGGCTTGTTCCAAGCTAGAATAAATCCCTGTTTTCTCAGCAGTGCAGGTGATAGATGTCACAGTGATGGGTACCTGCAAACCACATTAGCTGCACAGCTCTGTGCTTCCTCCCTTTGAGTTGCTGTCCTCAAATTAACTCTCCCTGTGCTGAGCCCAATCTGGCTCGATGTTGGACTCCGTTTCCCGTAGCAGCTGCAGCTCGATGGGCAGCGAAGCCACAAAGGGCTCTGGGGCGGGTGAGGAGGCGCCGTTGCGCCTTTAAGCCCCACACAGGCTAGCGGTGAGCAGCGTAGCCCCCGAGCGGAGCGACGCCGCGCTGCGCTGCGCCGCGCCGCGCTGCGCTGCGCCGCGCCGCGCTGCGTGTCTGTGTGCTGAGTAAGGAATGCGGTTGCATGCCTGACCCGTTAGCTATGAGCGCGCCGCGGCGGCTCGGCCGGGCTCTCGTTCGGGGGCTGAGCTCATCCCGCCTGGCTCTGCAGCGGCACACGCAGCGAGCGGCGGCAGAGGAAGGCGGCAGGCAGGCGGCTGCGCCGCGAGCGGGGCTCCTCAGATCCCCCTGCAACCCCAGCCCCTTTGCTTTGCTTTTCTTCTGACTCATCCTGAAGGCTGGAGCTGGGGGAAGTCTTTCCTGCGTTGCCATCGCAGGGGGACTCGCTGCTTTTTTTGGAGAGGTGGCTTTTTTTCTGCCTTTTTTTTTTTTTGCCTGCCAGCTGTTGTTTCACTAGGGCAGGAGGTGCCTGAGTGAGACACAGCCTGGATGCCTCTGGACGTAATGCTCGCTCCTTCTGAGGACCAGTTTTGGACGGACATGCACGAGGGGCAGCTGAAGCTGAAAATCAGGGTGCGGAGGATGAAGGAGAGCAGGGACATGCGAGGTTTGTCAGCCGGCCGGCTCCTTCCCTTCCAGCGAGGACAGAGCGGGGCGCGGGGGCTGTTGCAGTCCAAGCCCGGCTTCTCTGGGGGCCGGTGGTTGCCTCTGCGGAGCGGCTCATGGGGGAGCTGTGCGAGCAGCCGCGATACAGAGCGCCGGCAGCTGGCCAGCACAGGGACAGAGCAGCTTGGAGAGCGCCTCGGAGGGGGGATACAAAGAATGTCTAAGCTGGGGCAGTTTGTGGAAGCGGTTGCAGAGGCAGCTCCCCCAGCGCGGCAGGGACCCACAGGAAAATTGAGCTCATGAGATGCAAGCCAGGAGTGGCTTCTGGGTGCTGGTGCAAAGCTGCCTGTGGTGGCAAGGGTGGCCGCAGCAATGCCGGCAGTCACCGCGCTGCCCCGCACCGCGTCGCAGACACCGTGCTGTAGCATCCAGCAAGGCTGCTGCCTTGGGGGCACCAGCAAGCTCAGGGCTCATCCCTTTTGCCATTGAGACGAGTAGGGCTGGGGGCAAAGCCAGAACGGCAGAGCAGGGGAAGGAGGAACAATATGCTGTGCTGTGCTGTGCTGCGCTGTGCTGCACAGGGCACCTGCTACCATCGTCCCTGCGCCCCGGGCAAGGAGACTGTGCAAGCAGAGGGCTCGGCGAAAAGACGAGCGAGGGCAGAGAGGTGGGAAAGCAGCGGTTTCATAAAGCAGCATCCGTGCTGCTGCCCTGTGGAACCATTTCGCTCCTCTAACAGCTCTGCCCAGTCCCATCCTCCTGGGCAGCTCTCCTGGGAAGGCATTTTGCCCCGTAGCGCTGGGCTGAAGGACTGGCAGAGGAAGGAGATAGCAACTGGAGCGGCTTAAAACACGCTGAGCCCAGAGTGACCTACATTGCCGAACAGTTGATTCAAGAAACTTCCCCTCCACCACCACTTAAAATGGGAGCTGGCTAAAAGTGCTTGACAGGTTTTTGTGGCATGAACCACATAACCCAGTGATGGTGTCATTAGTAATAAGTCACTCATGGAAATGACACGTTTTTCTTTACTTAGAACGAGTAAGGCTGGTCCAAAGCCGGCACAGTCACCAGAGGAAAATGAAGCCCAGCAGCCCTGGGAGCCTGTGTGTGTGTGGAGGCGGAGGGCTTCCTTTCGCGGCTTGGTGGTTTTTTTGCGTTTTTTTAGGGCAGGACTCTGCTCATTTGGGAAAGTGGGAGAGGGACAGGCAATGGGATGTGGGGGCCTTGGAGTGTGAGGCTGGCAAGGGGTGGCACAGGTTAGGAAATGGCAGGGAGATTTAGCAACAGATGGGCCGGGGCTGTTTGGGATGGAAGGAGTTGACAGTTGGGGAAATGGGGGATTTACATGAATCAGTAATAGGGCTGATTCATCTGCTTTCTCATACTGACTGCTTGGAAAAAAGGACCCTGTGACGGCATGATGAAATTTGGTGCCAAATTAAGGGAGGGCCAAAGCTGAACCTGCGGGGAGGGAGTGAACACAAGGGCCAAGCAGGACGGAGGCTGGAAGGGGCCGCGATGTGAGTGCAGGGTGCAAGTTAGTGCTGGCCTTTTCCCTCTGTTGTGGCTGGGAGTAAAGGAGCCGGATGAGGCTTGGCAGCAGTCACAGCTAAACGCGCCCTTTGCGCAGCGCCGACAACAGGCTTGGAAAGCAGCTCATCCCCAGCTGCAGCCGGGACAGCATCCACAGGGAGAGGGCGAATTGCCCGACCGCAGGGACGCAGAGGGAGGCGGCAGGAGGATGTGGCCGGCCCGGCCGCACACAGTGCAGAAGCGTTGCCTGCAGAGACACCGCTGCCCAGCGAGCAGCAGGCAGCGCCGCGGGCCTGGCTCTGCGTGGTGGGAGTGGGCACAAGTCCGGGCCGAGAGCCCCAAGCAAGGGCTGTTGTGACCATTGCCAGAGGTCTGGCAGGGCAGTGGGAGGGCAGCTCCTCTCGCTTGGTGGTGTGGTGGAAAAGCCAAAGAGCCAAGCACGGGGCAACAGTGACGGGGACAGTGGCAGTGGAAAAACTCACAAGCTTCCTAGGCCACAGGAAGCTCTGACAAACCCATGAAGCTTCCCAAAGCGCCATGAGTAAGGGGGACAGTAAGCGGCGTTTCATCACGCCGCTGGGCTTGGCTGCCCGTGAGAGTGGGCTCGTGCCCAGCACGAGACTCAGGGACCAGGGATTTTGCAAAGAGGGGTTTTCCCACAGGCTCAGGGAATGACACACAGAGGGGATGGCCCCTCGGCTTTCATTCCTTTCCCTTGACCTGCTGCAAATTCGCATTCTGTCCCTGTCCCTTTGTGGCAGGGAGCCGTTTCTCCTCACAGAGTCGGGCAAGCGGCAGGTGGGGCGATGCCGGCTGAGGACACAGGCGTGTGAGCAGCACCGCGGCCTTGCAGGGCTGGTGTCCGACAAGCATTGGGGCTGTGGCCAGCCGGCACGTGGGGCTTTGGCCTGTGGCAAAAGCTCAGCCAGCTGCTGCCTAACCTCGTTACAGGAGCAACGAGAGTGGGCTGTAATCCAGCTCCATAAAAGCCCCTTGGGTCCCATGCCTACTGCTCAGGGGTGTGAGGAGAAGGCAGCTGGTCCAGGAGGGCTTGCAGCTTGTTTTGTTCTGCCTGTGCCTGTTTCTCCCTTCCTTGTTGCTGTAGACCCCTGGGGTGAAATGTCACCTTTTCTTCTTGATTTCATTCTGGGGGGCATGGTGGGGTTGGATGAGCTCTGGAGTGTTTGTGTGGAGCTGCTTCTGAGGCCGAGGTGGTTGATGTTAGTAGTGTGTGTTCTCCTGGAGGTGCAGGAGATGTGCAGGGCTGGGGCTGTTCCTGGTGCCAGGGAGGAACCCAGGGGCAGTTCTGGGGCAAGGCTCTGCCTGTGGCACCATGCAGTGTTCTTGTGCTGGTAGGTAGATCCCAGAACTGCTTCCCTTGTGTCCCTGGACATCTTTTTCAAGCACGGTCACCCCTGGGTGAGCATGGGAACTGTAACTTCCTCTCTGTCCTCCCTGCCAAGAAAGCCCTGCTGTGTTGCCTCTCTGCACTCCTGTGACAGTGTCCTCACCTGCACCCATGACTCCTCCACCTGCTGCTCCTGCTGCCCTTACAAGGGCAGTGGGGTGGTGGGTTTTGTATCGCCCAGTTGTGTACAGGGGAGAGGGGGAATGTGTTTCTGCCGGGCTGGCATCTCTGTTCGTGCTTGCACGAGTGTCTCGTCTGGCTCAGGATGACCATCCTCAGGTCTCCTACATCTCCACCTTCTTCACTGTAACAAGTTAGACTTTAACACCTGGTAGATATTTGCAGCTGGGCTGTTCCTCACCCACTGCCCCTAAGCCAGGGAGGTGCTGGTGCCTCATGCTGCGTCTGCGACACTGCAGACCACAGGCTCAGCAGAGCCAGGGCGGCTCGGAGTGCTCTGCAGTGAACAACCGCTTGCCCTGCCCTCAGCTGGAGGCTCCTGCAGAGGTTCAGCGCCCAGCTTGTTTTGTCCTCCCTTTCCTCCTCCTGCCCTAGACACCTCATTGCAGCCCTCTACTTTCCCTGGGACGGTCTGGCCATGCAGGGGCAAGGCCTGGCAGAAGGGAGTGGAGCTAGGGGTGAGAGATGCCTGAGGAAAGTGGCCAGCCCCTGATACCAGAACCCCCTGCCTCAGTTTTCTCCTTTCTTCCAAGGGCATCCCAGCCCTCCCTTCCGTGTCAGAAGCTGCTTTATGCCCAGCCCAGGTTGAAGCTCCTTGCTGGGTGCTGCTAAGAATTTTAATTTCTCAGAGGGAATTGCCAGCTGACCCCTCCACACAAAATAGGGGCTTATTTTTATTTCCCAGCACTGCCAGAGAGGTGCTGGTTCCTGGATCTTCCTTCACCTGCAGCAGGAGCAGCAGAGGTGACCCTGCTTCTGGCTGGGGCCCTACGTTTGCACAGCCCCTCTCCTCCTGGGCCCCACCTCTGCCTGTCAGGGGTAACTGTAGAAGGCAGGAAAACATTGGGTTTAGCAGGGAATGTTATTGGAAGCTCTCAGGAATGCTGGAGCCACAGCCAGGCCATGGAGCACAGGGGACCAGCTCTCGGGGCCTTGCCAGGCTCTGGGGGAGCAGTGGGAAGAAACTGGAGAGTGGCAGCCACCTTGCTTGCTCCATGCTGAACACATGTCCTTTCCATCTGGTTCCTGCCGTGCCAGGGGAATCTCCCTCCTGGCACCTGCACTGTGGCCAGAGGAGACACCTGGAGCTGCCTCGGTCCTTTGGGCTTGGCTATTCTGCTCCAAGGAGAGCTGGGGCATGGAGGAGAAGGCCCAGGTATGGCTTGGAGCCCCACAGGGACCTGTGCTGCTTTGGGGCTCCTTGAGAGAGACGCTCAGCTCTCTGTTAGTGCAAGGCCCGCTAGAGCAGCGGCACCCATCCCGTCTCTCACGTGTCCCTCGGAGCCGCGGGTGTACACAGCTGCTCGCCCGAGTGAGATGAGGGTCCTAGCATGGTGCTGCCAGGCGAGCTCTGCAGGAAGGGTTGGGGCGAGCCCAGCGCGTCGCCACGGTTTACCACACTCCGGGGGGCGCACCCCCTCCTGTGCCCCACTGTGGGGCCGAGCTGCCATGGGCCCGCTCGCCTGAGGCAAGGCTGGTGTCGCAGCTGTCGCAGAGCCCTCGCGATCGCCCCAGCTGCTCGGTCACGCTCTCCTCAGCGGAGCTGCTGGCAGGGCAAGGAGCAGGGTGGGTGATAAAGTCTCCAGGAGAGTGGCAGCGCATCTGGGCTGCCCTCGCCACGATGTCGCCTCTGGCCCTGGGGCTTCTCAGGAGTGACTTGGAGCCACACGCAGCCCCGGCGGCTCCCGGTGCGTGAGGGCAGGATTGAGCCATGCCCAGTGGCTGTGGAGCAGCCAGACGGAGCGCAGCTGTGGGCAGCAGGGCGGCCGGCAGGGCGGCACGTGTGCACCCCACGCTTGCCCGCTGATTTATGCTCCCTGGCAATGCTGGCGCAGCCCGAGGAACAGCCGTAACCAGAGCTGCTGTGCACCTGTGCTGGGCCTCCTTCTTTCGCTCTGATTTAATGTCCCAATTGAGAGGTGATGTCATGTCAGAAAGAGCCAGGGAAGAGGAAGTGCTGGAGCAGATAAGGTGCCTTAACCCTTCCCTGCCCGCCTTGGCAAGGCTTTGAAGCTGAGACTTACGCTAAGTTCTGACCAGTCAGGAAAACATGAGAATGGAGGAAATAGAGGTTGGATGGGCATTGCTGTCCTCTTTGGGCTGGCTATGAGGATACCATGGCACGTGGGCTGTGAGGTAGAGGCTCAGGTGCCTGGAGAAGAAGGGCTGAGACCTTGTCTGTCTGAGGTTTCCCTGCCCACCTTCCTGAGGGGAGAGACTGAGCGGAAATGCTCTAACCAAGGGCTCGTTACAAGGTGTTATTCAGCTCCAGTAATGGGCCAGGGATTGCCTTGTTAGAGATTAGGGCTTTCAAAATGATCTTGTGGAGGCATCAAAGTCTCTTTGAGAGTCAACCTGCAAAGTCTGCCCAGCCCTTTGGGTGATGTCAGGCTCCATCTCGTCACTCCCGTTCTCTAGGAAGCCACCAGGACAGCTCGTTGGGCTGACACAAGCTGAGGTCCTCTCTTTTGCCCCACACTGTCATCCAGATGCCCTCTGCTAGGGAGGAGCGAGCTTGTGCCACCGCTTGCCTGGCTCTAGCCCAGAGAACAGAGTAGCTGGGGGAAGGGGGCCATGTGAGTCTCCCCCGCTTCTCGTGAAGCGTTTTGCGATGCTTTCTCCGAAGGCTATATTCAGCTCTGTCATGCCCTAGTACGCAGTGAGGGAGGCCGGAGGCACAGGCTCCCGTTTCAGGCTATGCCACTATTCTTAGTCAGGTCCCTTCGGTTCCCTAAGCCACTAAGCACGAGTCTGCAAAATGAGATAACCGGGGCGCTTATGTAAGTGCAGGACGCGCGGCCCAGGAGCTGCGCGCAACCCCGCTGCGGGACTGCTGCCCTTGGAAGGGGCTGCTGTCCCAGGGAGCTCGCTGGCATTATGCCTGCCCTTCTCATAGGGCCGGGCACAGCACCGGTGGCTCGGGTTGTCACCTTCCACCTGCTGCAGCTGGCGTTTGTCTCTCCGTGTTGGACGTCGAAGTGGATGTGACTGTGGACCAGCTGGGCGCAGTGAACTGGGCACTGCTTGTTCTCACATTCAGTATTGTCTGACCATAAAAAAATACTAGGAAATCTGTTCAAAAGAAATTAAATTTCATCCCTTCTGGCAAAATCTACACTACGCCCCTCTCGCCATTTTGCAGACCCACTTTTCTAATTAGCACTGTGCTTGCCGCCGTGTGAGCCAGGCAGGCGTTTGGCTGCGGGAAGACAGGAAATCTGAGCCTGGTGTCACTGCCAGATTGTGTGACCGTGAAACTTGTGCAGGTCGAGTGTGAGGGCCTGCCGCTCCCAACGGTGCTGTTTGGGCAGAGATACAGGATCAGCAGGGCTGGACAGAGCGGGATGCTCTAAAAAGCAGGAGTGGAGTTGGTGCTTGCTGTGAGTCTCAAGCAGACCCTCACATCATCCCAACGGGGGAATTTTTGCCAATGAATTGTGAACTTGTCTGTCCTCAGAGTAGTAGGCAGTCAAAAGAACTTTTTCTGCCTGTCACTTTGAGCAGAGCTGTCCAAATGGAGGTGCGAACAGCAAGAGGGGGTGCAAGGTGTCACCTGGCTCACGTATACATTAATATCCAAAGTGACAGGAGAATAAGAACTGGCTCTCTGTTGTGTCCTGTGCATTTGTCGTGGTCATCACATCATGTCTGGGTTTATTAGCTATGGTAGTTGGCTTTTTGCTTCTCAAACCTCCCTTCTTAGCGGTGCCTTCCACCAGCTCCTTCCACAGCATGGCCCTCAGCATGCCAGGTTCTGCCTGTGCCGCAAGGAGGGATAGTCTGAATCTCAGTGCTTGTGGCCTCAACATCCCTCCTCTTCTTCCACAGGAGGCTTCGCCACCTTCTCGTCCTGCTTCCCAGGGCTCTGCGAAGGGAAGCCAGCTGCCATCCTGCCCATGAGCATCTCCCAGCCATGCTTACCCGTGGCCAACGTGGGGCCCACACGCATCCTGCCGCATCTCTACCTGGGCTCCCAGAAAGACGTCTTGAACAAGGTAGGTCCTTGCAGGGGAGTGTGTCTGCCTGTGCCCTGTCCCAGCTGGGAAATCAAGCAGGGTGCTCGCTGAGCCTCCATGTGGTCCTGAGGGCTTGAAAGTCTTTCCCAAGCACACAGACCTGGCTAACAGCAGATTCAGCAGCTCTCTGATGTCCTTGAGAGCCAGAGGGAGCAGGGAGAAAGCAGGAGCATCCCACTGTGAGAGCACAGGAGCAGGTGTCTATGGCCAGAGACAGAGCACTTTTTCAGGAAGCCTGAAAATGAGTAGAGATTGGCTGTGCGAAGAGACGAAGCAAAAGGGGCTGTGTCCTTTAAAGGTGCTGGAATGGCTATGTGATGATGTCAGGCCAGGGAAGGAATTTTGTTTAAAGGAAAAATAAAGGCGAGAAGAAAGGAACAGGAATTGCAGTTAAAATGCCACTGGGCGCCTGCTGCAGGCAGGAGGGAGCCAGTCCGGCATCCTGGCCTGGGGAAAGCAAGGGGGCAGAGGGCCAGGGGAGAAACATCCAACCAGCGGTGAGGGTGGAGGCAGAAAGGAGAGAAAGAGAAATTATATACAGGGAGTAAAAGGAAATGAAAGAGAAAAATTTCAAGAATGTGAGCCTGGGAGCTGGGCCGACTCCGAGGAGCCGAGGCCAGGCTGTAGCAGAGCCGCTGGGGACAAGCTTTGGTGCAAGTGGGGACCAATGGCATATGAACATGGGGCTGAAATCCCAACGTGGTCTCCAGAGGGGTCAGCGTCAGGCAGTCAAATTGATGGTTTCTTTCCTGCCTGCCTCCTCAGAGGTTTTTACTCATTTTTGGAGCTCATTTCCTGCCATCTCTGTGGTGCAGCGGCCAGCAGGCAGCTCTATTTGCAGGCCCCAGAGCCGGGACGAGCACCAGGGTTGTGCCCAGGCGAGCGCAGTCACATTTCTCCTGTCTGGTGCTTCGTTAGGCAGAGATCCCACATGGCAGCTCCACAGGATGACTCTTCTCCCCATGTTTCCTTTTCCTTCTGCATTTTCCAGGCCAGGCATTGAGATCTAGCCGTTGGCACAGACGTTCACCCTTGTCTTGCCCCTGTCCTTGATTCATACAGATTATACATAATCCAACTGGAGGGGAAAGGGACAGGGGTCAGATTAACCATGAACTGGAGTCAACCCTGACAGTGGGTGAAACTTGTTTTAGCCCTGGGAAGGAAGACATGGAGCAAGCCCGTGTCCTGAGGGATGGCCCATTTGTTGCATCTCACTCCCTCACTGACTCCCTCAATGCAAGATCTTTTCTCTTACAACCTTATATACAACCTTATATAGGTCCCAGACAAAAAAAAAAAAAAAAAAAAGGGGGGAGGTGCGGTATGTTTTGAGTTATCAGTTGCTAAGATCCACAGTGATCTGGAATTTGTTTACTTGAGTCTCTTGCAGGTTTAACCCAGCACTGCTCATTGGGGAATTTTGAACATATAACAAATCTGTGAGAGCTGCTGATACGTTTCTGTGAGGTTTGGGAGCAAAGAAATAGGCTGAATTTGGTTGATAGTAGATGGTCAGCAGCCTCTGTCTCTCAGCTAATGCTTTCTAAGCTTTCACCCAGAACTTTTGCTGGTTTTATTTCTTACATTTTCCCCATCATTCCTCTCATACCAGACGTTTGTTTTTTTTGCTTCCTTTTGGGATTTCCTTCCAAGAGCCTTTTTTCTATCGAAAGAGGGATAAAAATGAAGAATGTGCTGAGTTTTAAACCTGTGTCACCTAAATGGGCTCACCTTTCTCTGCCTGTCTCTGCTCCACAATGGTCAGCTGGGCCAAAGCAGCAGTCAGAGGAGGAGCTATTTGCCTGGGCAACAGCAGAGAGCGTGAGGAAAGACAGACCTCAGCACCCTGCCATCCAAACTCGACTAATCATTGATTTCTTTTTCTCACCAGGACCTGATGACACAGAATGGAATAAGCTACGTCCTCAATGCCAGCAACTCCTGTCCCAAGCCAGACTTCATCTGTGATAGCCACTTCATGCGCATTCCTGTCAATGACAACTACTGTGAGAAGCTGCTTCCTTGGCTGGACAAGTCCATTGAGTTCATTGGTGAGAATTTATGTTGGTTACTGACTCCCCCAATTCCCTGCCCACCTAAGCCCTTTAAAACCAAGGCAATTTATTTTTCGTCTTCACACTCGCTTTACACAATCCTAGTCTTTTCACACATAGAGGCTGAGGGTTGGAGAGGGAGTCTAGAGTTACTTGGCTCACCACGTCTGACAACATTAACATCTTTCTCTTTGCTTCCTTTGCTCCAGATAAAGCCAAGGTGTCCAGCTGCCAGGTGATTGTGCACTGCTTGGCAGGAATCTCCCGGTCAGCCACCATCGCCATTGCCTACATCATGAAGACCATGGGTATGTCGTCAGATGATGCCTATAGGTGAGTTTCCCTCAGGTGATAGGAACAGGTTGTGCTAATAATGCTTCCCTACAGCAGGGGAAATCAGGCTGAGCCTAGACAGAGGGAGCTGCAGCTCCTCTGGTTTACCTTGGCCGAGCCCTTTGGTAAGCAGGCCCTGATGCTCTTTCAAGAGTGCATGCAGTGAGGAAGATTGGGGGCCATAAACTGGAGGAAGGAGGCCAAATTTAGAGTCTATGAAAGCCTAGAGTCACCCAGAGCATCCCACTTCCTCATGGTTCCCGAAGACCCCTTTGTTACCGAGGGGCTGGCAATGGGCACTGGACAGTAGTGCCTTCTCCCCAAAAGACTAAGAGAGCAGAGGTGACCTGGTGAAAGACTAAGCGACAACTGTGACTGTTTGTATCTCTCTGCAGGTTTGTTAAAGATCGGCGCCCATCTATTTCACCCAACTTCAACTTCCTGGGCCAGCTCCTGGAGTATGAGAGGAGCCTGAAGCTCCTCAAGGCTTTGAAAGCCCAAGGTGACCGGAGTGAGAGCGATGCCCAGCAGGACCCAGCTGAGCTGCCTGAGAGCAGTAGGCACTCGACACCATCTACCTCAGAAAAGGCCGAGGAGATACCGAAAAGCACAAGCTCAGCGCCCTCTCAGAGTGACTCCGAGAGACAAGTGGGAGCTCCTAAAATCTTGTCACCCACAGCACTACAGCAAGGACTCAATGGCTTGCACCTGTCCTCAGAGCGCATCCAAGACACCAACCGGTTAAAACGCTCCTTCTCCCTAGACATCAAATCAGCCTACTCCCCTGGCCTGAGGCAGGACGTCCCAGGCCCCGCTGACACAGGGGAAGCGCCAAAGCTCTGCAAGCTGGACAGCCCTTCTGGACCCAATGGCGTGTGCCAGTTCTCCCCGGTGCCGGACAGTCCGGACTGGCCGAGCGGGCCAGACCTCCTCTTGGAGGCCAAGGTGAGGCAAAGGCGGAAGCACAGGCATCAGGCAGGTTCTCCTGCCCACGGGCTCAGCCTCAACTTCAATGGTGTGTGCGCTGTACACAAAAGCACCAGCGTAGAGGACAATCTCAAGCAGACGCTGCGGCTCAGCCTGCCTGGTGTGGGGCAGCAGCCTGTCCAAGCAGCAACCACATCGAATGGCACCGGCACCGGCGGGGGTATCAGCCCGTGGGGGGTCCACCTGGAGTCTCCAGGCACCCCGTCCTCAGAGAGCGCCTGGTACTTCGGCACAGACTCGGCCGTGAGCGGCAGCAGCGGAGGGAGCGGGGCTCTGTTTGCCAGCGCCACCTCCTACTCCTCGTTCAGCTGCAACGCCATGCAGGGCAGCTGCGAGATCAGACTGAGAGACAAGCAGCGGACCGAGCAGCGGGACGGGCGCCACAGCTGGCACGAGGATGCCAATGCCGAGAAGCAGTTCAAGAGGAGGAGCTGCCAGATGGAGTTCGAGGAGACCATGTCAGAGGGCAGGTCCCGGGAAGACCTGGGCAAAATAGGCAAACAGTCTAGCTTTTCGGGCAGCATGGAAATCATTGAGGTGTCCTGACATTCATCCTGGGCACTCGGAGAGCAAGGGTGGGGGGATATTTAAGCAGGGAAGAGGTGGGGTGGGGGGTTGGGGTGGGAGTATTTATACCTGTGTGTGCATTTTCAGTAGCACGCACGCCAAAACAAAAAACAAAGATGAATGAATCCAAAGTCAGGAAACATCCTGGTGAATGCTTAGTGTCCCCCCTACTCCCGACCCTTACCTTTCCCCGCAGCCGCTTGCCCTGGATCACCCCGGGCCCTCGCATGCAGCTTGCCCTGGCCGTGGGCAACTGCCCCTTCACTGCCAGGGAACATTGCTGTAAAATCCAAGCGGGAAGGGGTAGGAATTCGGCCTTGGTGGCCGACGGGCAGTTGCAGGACAGGAGGGTGAGCTGCCCGTTCCCTCGGACATGCTTGGAATGCAGGGGCTCCCGCAGGAGCCCAGCACCTCTCACGTGCGGCGGGCGAGGGGTATCCATCATGGGAAACCGCGCAGGCTCCTCGCCCTTCCTCATACCCCAGCGCACTAAGCATGCTCCCCCATGTTTCTCTGGCTAAGTATCCTAAAAATGCTGCACTAGAGCAGTCCTATACATATATAAATATATATTATATATAATATAAAAAACACACACACAAAGAAAAAGGTAAATGGTTTTACTGCGATTTTTATTGAGACGTAAATAATATTTCGATTTTTTTGTTTTGTTTTTAATTTATTGAAGCTGTTCATTCTGGCAATGATTTGCAGACAATGTGGGGCGGTACTTTCAGCTCTATTTTTACTGTGTATGGTATTTAAATCTGAAATACGAGTTTCTAAGCAATATCTGAGGCCTGTGGCTCCTTCTATAGCTTATGTCGGCGACAAAGAATTTTTCCCCTCCCCATTCCCTCTGGGCACAGCAAAAAGGGGACAGAAAACACTTCTGTGCACTTTTTCTGTAAACACACAAGCAACGAAACCGTAAAATCTTCTTACGATACAAACTGAGCCAGAAAACTCTCATCTGGAAGCTGCTGCCGCTTCTTTTTACCTCTTTTGGTCCCCGTTTGCTGCTCCCTATCCCTGTCGTAGACCCCTTCCTCCCCTGGTGCGGGGTGAAGGGCTGGCCTTGCTCTGTGAGGAGAGAGAGGCCCAAAGCAGAGGGCAGGTTGCTCCCCGTCTGGGTGCCCATGTCCATGGGGCTGCAGCCAGCACCGTGGGCCCGTGCTGGGCAGCCGCTCTGTGCTGGGAAACGGCAGGAGCGGTTTGGGGTTGGGGCGGAGGTGCCTTCTCCTCCTCCACCCCAGCAGCAGGCCTCCCCTTGCCTGAGGCTCTCAGTGAGAATACGAGGCGCCCTGTCCCTCGGGTGCTCCCTCCCACGCTTGCTGAGATGCTGCTTTGCGGAGCCAAAGGCCCTGGCTGGCCTCGGCGGCAAAGCCTCTTTCTCCTCGTGTCTGTCCGTGCTTCCTCCCCGCCTGTCCAGCGCTGGTTTGCAAGCTCCTAGCTCAGGGTCCTGCCACCTGTGTCCTCTCAGGAGCCTTTTCTTTTCTGGATCTGCACGGCTTTTTCCTCTCCTCTTTTCCTGCTCTCCGTGTCCGTTTCTATCTTTGAAATCAGACTACATGTGATAAAACAAATGATCTCAGGTTTAAAACTTAACACAAACCAGGGGCACGAGGAGCTGCAATAATACAGTGATGGCCCAGTTGCCTCAGGCGGCTCTTTTCCTCATCGCCTTCATCCCTCTCTGTGCGTGTCCCAAGTCCCAGTGAGCCTTCCTGGAGGCTTATCGCTGGCTTTTACGCTGGTTTCCGTGTTCGTTTTCCGGTCAGGCTCTTCAGCAAGGTACTGGAAAGCCCCCAAGTGCTCCCCTTCAGTATCCAAGGTACGCTTGAAATGGCAGAGGATGGAGGGAGGTGGACAAGATGCTCTATCCAGTCGCCTCTCTTGCTTTTTCTGAAGGAAAGGGGAGATTCTGCATTCATTCCTCCTCGCCAAAGCCATGCCGTCACCCGCCGTGGCCGGCAGCCTCAGAGGAGCTCCGTGCTGCTGGCTGACACGTTGCAGCGGGTCTCAGATCCCGTGTTCCCCAACGGGCAGTCCCACGGCTGAGGGCGGTGTGCGTGGAGGAACCGGAGCGTGCCCAGCGCCCGAGAGGCTGCTCGCGCACAACGGCCCTGCCTGGGCTGCTCGGCCCTGCTGTACCCGGTCTTTAGGCCTCAGCCCTGCTGGTTGCTGGCTCCCCATCAGCTTCTTCCCCCTCTTCACTGCTCCCAATCCACCCCTGCCCTCCCTGCCTACCATTTGTGTTGTGTCTTCATTGGAACTTGGCATTTCCCTCCCTGCTGGCCACAAAAGGCTGCTACATTGTTTTCTTAGCCCCCCTTTTTATATTTTGACCAACATCGTCGTCTTTCCTTGCAGTTATTAGACAGAGCATTGCTAGCTCTGCGCGCAGCGGGCAGAGCCAGCAGGTGGGCTGCAGGATGCGGCCGGCAGCCTCCCGGATACAGCTCCTCCTACCCACCTTGTGCCAGGCCAACACATTTGTGCCGGGATCGTCCCTGGCTGGTGGCTGCTCGCTCTCGCACACTGACAGCCCGTCCTAGAGGACTGCTGTCAGGCACAGATCAGCTAAGTCCAAAACAGACCGATTACTGGCAACAGCAGCTTAGGGGCAGATGTGGGCAGTGGAGGGGGGGAACAAGGTGACTTCTTGCAGTTGTGTAATAGAAAGAGGGCAGCAGAAGGGTACAGCCAGGTGGGAGAGGACTCAAGGGTGACACTCTTTCTCTTCTGAAACTGATGCAAAAATAAACTTTTTAAGACTCATAGACCATAACTGTCAAGAGACATGCAGGACCCACCACTGCAACCGAGTTTTGATGTGCTTCCCATCCGTTTTCCCCCTTCACACTGGCTGTGTGTGCTAGAAGCCCTCTCATGTGGGTTATTTTAAAGCTACATCTACAGAATACCCCATGAAGGGACCACCATGCCTGAGTGTCTTCTGCCAGTATCGACCCAGAGCCTTCAGGGTCATTGAGGGCCTTGCAGTTAGCTTTGATGAGTGTTTTAAATCAAGCTCTGCCGAACAGATTGCTCTGTGGTACTGGAGAACCATGAGATGTCATGAGGAGGGCTCTGCCGGCTGGTAGCCGCCATCGTCTGCCTGCCAAGCCCTTTCAGGGACCCTCTGAGACAAGCAACCCAATCCAAAGCTTCACTGCAACTAAAACTGTCTTTCTATGCAGAGATGACAAGGCTGCATCTACTCGTAGGTCCCATGGCAGAGCTAATGTCCAGCCTGGACAATCTCAACCATCCACCATGGCAGCTCCACAGCTCCAGCAGGGCTGGATCTTCCACCCTGTAAAGGATGGACCAAATCAGAGCTCTTGGGCAGCCTTCCCTTAGGCTGGGAAGGACATCCCTCCCTTTCTCCTGCCTCCACAGCACCAGGGCTGAGCCCACCCGGACAGCCTCTTCTTGGCCTCCTGCCTCTAGGCAGGCTGAGCAGAGTGGCGGGGAAGAGAGCAGTAAGGTCACAAGTGGGCAATGCTGGGCAAGAGGCTCGAATTGGGTGGCCCCTGGCGCGTTTTCCTCACTCGTTCCTGGTTGTTCTCCCCCTCGCGCTTTGTCTCTTTGTTTCTTTAGACGTTCATCCCTCTTGCATCTGCCCCTTAGAAGATTATGCCCAAAAGAAACCCCTCTTCCTGTCCTGTTTCCGCTACCATTCTTAATACTAATGATAATAAGCTATCAGTGTTGTCATTGCAATCTATGAATGATAGATTTGAGTATTTATAATTATTATTATTATTATGGTTATGATTATGTACTTTTTGCTTCTTACTCTTTGTATGTTGCTCTTTGTTTCTCTGTCGTGAATAAATGCAAGGCCCCGTCGCACCTTCTCTCTGCTCGCCACTGCCCGCCTGGGGCTGGCCGGCTGGGGCCACCTCCAGCACAGCTCCCACGCGCGCCCAGGCTGGAGGAGGCTTATACAGGGCACAGGATTTGGAGGGGGGTGCTCCCTAAGGATGCATAGACTCCAAAAAGCCCCAGGGAAGAGCCCTTAACTCTTGCCATCCTCTCCAGTGACCCCACTTCCCCACAAGTCCATTCGTGTTTGTAAAGGGCAAGAAGCTACTCGCTCCGGGAATGGAGAATGAAATGGCAAAAAGCTAGAAGCACTAGCTTAAAGGCCGTCCAACTCATGGAGTCAGCTTCCTCCAGGTCATGGTCCCCTCACCTCCTGCTCCTGTCGGCACCTGGAAAATGGCCCTCCTCCCTGAGCGTCTTGTTGGTCCAGCCTTGCCAGCTGCTAACCTCACTCAGCCTTTGCCTCTGCACTGGCACCATGTTTTAGCAACATCCTGTGTGTTTTATTGGCTCGAGTGTCCTCCTGACACTGTCTCTGCCCCAGGATGTACCTCCTCGGGCTGATCATGGCCAGTGTGAGAGCTAGCAAGGCGGCAGAGCAGCCCTGAGAGACTTGAGCAGGCTGGCCGCTGGCTTCAGGAAGAGATGGGGAGGTTGCTGCTGGTAGGGAGCAATGCTGCTTCCCGGTTTCCCAGTAGTAGCAGTGGCCAGGAACAGCACTGACAAACCTGGGTGGCCTGCGGGGATGGAGTCTGGGGCATGTGTTTTGCACGCATAGCCTGGGCTCCTTCCCCAACCTGCAGGTTCTGAGATGATTGCAAGGCAAATATTCCTCCAGGAAAACACATCAGAGAAGGGGAAAGGAATCCTTTCTGCACTGCAGTGCCAGTGTACACTGCTCCCTGTATAACGGGCCAGCCCCATGAAGGCTCATTTTCATCCTTGGAGTTTAACACTGTCTTTTCCAAAGCAGCCAAAAAATGGCCCGTTGTCCCCGCCAGGGCTCTGGGCTGTTGCAGGTGGGGTCTCCATCCTTGTGCTGTGTCAGACTCATCCCTGAGGTCGCCCAGAGCCCCTGCACCCTCCCATCGAGGCTTCACCCTGTGCTCAGGAGCTGCCTGCCAGGCGCCGCTCTTCCTACCTCACGTGCTCACGGGGGCAGCCGCACGCGGTGAGGCGCCCAGAGCCTCTTTCCCTTCCGGGGCGTCTCGCGACCACACAGTCCGCGTCTGCTGGCAGAGCCCAGCACATGCTGGGACCCCCGAGTGGGGAGAGCATCCAGCGGCGCTGCCGGGCCCTGCCTGGCAGGATCGCGAGAGACGCCCTGCCCCTGCCTGGCCGTTACTTATTTATTACTGGAGGCTGTAAGCAGCTGTGCTTTTTTACCCTCTCTTTCTTTTCCTTTCTTTTGTATTTTGGAACTACGTGTTGTAATAAATGCCCAAATAGATGTTTTAACAGATGGTGTCAGCCTTGTTTTTGGAGGACAAGACTTGTTCATGGCAGAGCTGGAGGATCCCTTGTGGCCAGGGTGAGGGATCCTCACTTGCACCCACGCACAACCGGCAAGTGGAAAGCTGCATGTACAGACATATCCCCATACATTTACAGGGGTGAGCAATCGGGTTTGGGAGCTAGGCTTGCTCAGAGCAGGAACTTGCATGAACTCCCTCCATATAACAAGATACCGGGATGGGATACTGAGGCCCTAAACAGAAAACCAATCTCTCTGTTCCCACCTTCCTTGTCTGGGTCAGGGTGTCCCATATCCCATTGAGGACAAAGTGCTGTGTGTTTGGTGTGTCTTACAGCAAACTAAATCTTGGGGATGCCCCCAACTCCCCCTAGGTTGTCACCTAATCCTCACTCCTGGCCATGCTCCACTCCAGGTCCATGCTGGCAGCACCCCGGGCAACAGCCAGCCTCTGCAGAGCTGGTTTCACTTGAAGGCTTTTATTTCCCCATGTCCCCCTCCACCACAGTTGTCTCAGACAGCAGAGTCAGCGCCCGGAGCTCCCTGCAGCTCTGGCTCCAGAAAGCTCCAGAAAGCTTTATTAACTTAAAGGTGGGAGTGACAGCTATCAAAAATCAGTTACCAAGGCGTTTTCCCACAGGCCCAGCTAAAACCTGTCATCTTTCATAAATCCAGCCCCCTCACCCTCACAAGACTTGGCAAAGGCTCCCAAAATGACTCCCAGCACCCCAGCTCTCATGACGGCCACGTGGTGCAGCTCTGGCTTCATGGCCTCAAAGGCCGCTCGTACGCCCTCCCATCTCTGCTGCTCACCATGGCCCCGCATGGCCACACAAAGGGTACTTATTTAACCCCCAAGCACAAGGTTTTCCCACCTCCTCACCCACTTCCTAGCTCCACTTTCCCAGTTTCCCACAGAGCCAATGTTCCTGAGAAGCCCCCCACTGCCGAAGTGGCACCATGACCCACCAGCTCCCACAGCTGCATGCCCAGCTAAATCCGTGGACAGATTCCCCTCGGTGCAGGGGGAGGCTGTGCCAGCCCAGCACAGCAAGGCGTGTGCCGATGTTTGCCTCACAGCTTGCATGCACAAGCTCTCAAGTCGAAGGTGGTTGCAAGCGGGTGCGGGACTGGGAAGGCTGGTGCATGGCAGAAACCACTCCTGCAAAGAGAAACCCAGGAACATCCTTTTTCCAGCTCTCGGGCTTTTATTGACTCGGAATGGCTGCCAAGCCTATAAATAAATGTTCCTTGTGCTAAATATAGCAGCCACTGAAATAGGCTGCCGTCTATTTATTTAGCTTGTGGCCTCTTTGAAAATGGGCAGTCAGCACTACCACTACCTTTGCCCCGTCCCACACCGGGTTGTGACCACCCACCGTGGGGGCACAGCCAAGCTGGTGCAGGGAGAAGGGGTCACTGAAAGTCAGTGACAGCCCCACAAGGAGGTTCCTTAGGCCTGGGGTGGCAAGGTGCAGCAGGAGGTGTTTTTCGGCTCCTGCATCCCTGATCTCGGGAGCTCCTAAGGGGAAACAGAGAGCATGACCCGCACTGGTAGCTGCACGGTGCTTTCTCCTCCTGGGAGGACTCCAGACCTTTTTGCAGCACTGGAGGGTGGAAAGAACACATTGCCCACTGTGGGTAAATACACTGCTCTCCAGGATGACATGGGGTGCATTCCCTCTCCACACTTCACAGGAGTGGAAGTACCCTCCTCCAGAGGCACGGGGAAGCCAAGACATCGGGGCAATCATCAGCCCTTGATTGCCCTGAACAGCCTCACCTGGGACCTCACCTGTGCTTTCCACCCAGGAGCTCCATTTAAGCTCAGGTAAGGGCCCCAGCTGCTAGGTGGATCTTGGGCCTGTATTGTAGCTATAGCTCCTGCTTGCTTGATGGACATTCTGGATGGGGTTTAGTTCCTTGTTTGGGACTGCTACAACCACCATGTTCATCATCCTGCCATTTGGGAGGATATCCTGCTGCAGAGGGTACTGTGTTGCTGGGGTCTCCTTCAGGCCCCTTATGGAGTCATGGTGGTCCAGCAGCTCCTTGAGATTTTTCTGAGGAGATTGTCTTGTTCTCTGTTGTCACCCAGAATCTCCTAGACCAGGAACACATGACTGGCATGGAGGCATTTGAGTGGCTGGAGCAAGCTCCAGCATTTTCCAGGAGAGGGCTGTGAAGGGGCTCTGGCCCAGAGGGACCCTGCCTTGGGATACCAGGCTGAAGGTGTGTGGTGCTATGAGCACACTCCTGGGCCCGGCCACCTGGCTCACCCTGCGTTTGTTTCAACTTCCTTGCGCATTGTGTGCTGGGAGGAGGTCCCCTGTGCCAGAGAGTCTCATGAAATGGATGCAGGCTATTTTGTGCTGCTTAGACTCAGTGCTGGAGACTGGTCTTGGGCACATTTAACTCACACATATGGTGTAACTCAGGAGTTGTGTTGGTGGTGCACTGATGCAAGAGCCTGGGATGAAGGGCTGGAGCTTCACTCCCTCCAAGGCAGAAAACACTGATGGGAAGAAGTGACGATTGTTTTTCTGCTGCAGGCACGTCCTGAACAGAAATAAGATTTCGCTCACCTTGGGCTGTGATGGCATTACTGCAGCAAAGGAAAAAAGTCATCACTCCCTGGAAAGCCACACTCATTCCTGGAGCAATCCAAGGCATTAATAATGCTTAGCACATACAGAGTTTTGCTAAATATGAGCTAATCCTTACAACACCCATGGGAAGGAGAAAAGTAATTATTATTATTGGGTTTGATATGTATTTTTCCTTCCTTTCCCATGTACCCCTGCAGATCAGGATGAGCTCCACTGAATCCAGAGACTCAGAAGAGACTTGACTTAGTGTGTTTTGCAAATAGGCGACCTGGAGCAAAGCCGATAAGCAGTTTGCTGAAGGCCACACGGGAAGGCAGAGTCAGGGCTGAGCTAGTGAATGGGGGAAATCTGGATCCTAATTCTGCTTCTGCTTCACCAGGCTGTAATTCTCCTACCAGGCACTTCTGATAACGGAGGTTTTTGTGAATGCTTTTGGTTTGGCAACCCTTGAGCTGCCCTGTGTAAATCATGACTGAGGACATTATCCTGCTCTTATTCTTGGAGCTTCCTGCAGCTTTGGGCTGTGCCCTTAGTTGTGTCTGGCTCCTCCAAGCAGATCCACAGCCCCAAGGTGGGGGTCAAGCACCCTCAAGTGACACATTGGCTGCGAGCAGCCAGGAGGACCGCCTAATGTGGCTGACAGGAGTGTGGAGTTGGCAGTGCGGGCCCCCACCCCGGCTTGCCCCCTTTTAATGGGGCAGAGTTCCTTGCTAGCAATCCCCCCCGCAGTGTGGGGCAGAGGCACCACTGGGGGCCCGGTGTTCCCAAATCCATTAGTGTTTCTCATGGTTTTGCTTTGCTCCCCTGCGGTGCTCTTCTCTTTGACTGAAACGCTGGTGCTTGGCGTCTCAGTGGAAGTACTGTCTGTCAGCAGTGCCCAGATGATGTCATCCAGTTTTCCACGCTCCTGGGTTGAGCCAGCAGCCAGAGCCAGTATGACTTGATCTTCTTTATTTAGAAGGAGCCCAAGTGTAATGGAGTCCAGGCCTTCCTGACTCCAGAGGCGCCTGGCAGCGGGTCCTACTCTCTGCCATGTCTCTTCTGATGCAACTGCAGCTATGGTGAGCGGGTCCCTGAGCAGGTCACTCTTGGGAGGCTCAAAGTGGAGACCAAGTGCAGCTGAAGGAAAGGTGAGTACTTTGGACATCCAATGAAGGTGTTTGCTAGGTCAGTGCTGACACAAATCATCTTCAGGCCTAGTGCTGTGGTGGGGTGGGAGATGATCCTTAAAATAAGTAATAAAGACACCTTCTTCATTTCTTTTTCATAAAGCTGCCTTCTGTGAGGAGAGTGGATTACCCTGCTGAGGATTTGCCACTAAATATGATTGTGGGACACTTCAAATGTTGTTAATGAGGTGTCCATGCTGACAGATACCGCGTTTGCTCCTGCCCACTGCCCTGGTTGAAAGCTGCTGTGTGGGACAAAAATCTCACTTCATGGCACTAGTGTAAGTGTGCAAACAGAATCCTCTTCTCCCAAAATCAGTGCTGGATCTGCCCATGTGTGAATCCAACAGACCAGACCCCTTTGATCCCCCTCAGCAGGACCTGGCTGAGGCAGACCCTGCTGTTAGCCAGAGACGGGAGGGAAACCTGCCCTGCTCGTGATGCTCCGGCTCTTTCCGTGGCCAGGAAGGGCCCTGAGCGACCACCTGGGCCAGGAACAGAGCCCTGGGTGCCTGCAGAGCCCATTGCAGCATGCCAGACCTGTGGCGCTGGCCAGCGAGCAGCCTCTAGCGGCAGCCCTGGCAGCTCCCCCATCTCCTTAGGACGGCGGCGGTGCCAGCAGAGGGGATGTGTTGCCCTTGTGCGAGATCCTCAGGCGGGCATGGGCAAGCTGCAGCATTGCTCGGCCCCTACCAGAGCATGTTGCTGCAGATCACGGTGCATCCTGGCATCCCCGTGAGCGGCCTGAGCTCCCACAGCGCTTGCTGCACCACTTTCTTTGAGCCCTCTGAGTCTCCGCAGCCTCTGGCGAGGCTGGCCTGGGGTGTTGGGGCCCTCGCTGCTGCCTGGAAATGCTCCCCTGCACCCAAAACCTCCCTTCCCAGTGTCTCAGCCTGTCCCCTATGGCAGCGCAGAGGCATTAGTGAGGGAGGCCCCCATTACCGATCCTGTGCACGGTCCCATGTCCCCAGACCCAGCAGAGTGCAGGAACCTCCACGTGGCCATGGCCCAGCAGACTTGGTGGTGCCCTGGGTGAGGACTGGGCTGCAGCTGGAGAGCATTAACCTTCCCCTGCGAGAGACAATCCTTTGCAAGAGACAGTCCTCAGACCTTGCTGATGCCAGGAAAAAAAACATCTCCTAAAACCACCAAAGCCACCCAGAGACTTGGCCAATGATCCAGCCTCTCTCCCATCAAATTAAAAAAAAAAAGAAAGGAGCCTCCTGCTGCCTCCTGGCCCAGCACCCAGCCTCTCCTGGGGATGCACTGGGCAGAGCTGCCAACGGAGACGCAGGGGTGATACGGAGCCTTTCTGCTGCCCTTGGCTCCTGCACGCATCGAGGCTTTCAGCCATGAGCTCACCCAGCTATTAGCGCCAACGGCGGGAGCGCGCGGGAGCCGCCTATCCATCCGCTCAGCTCCTCTGCAGCTCCCCCCAGGGCTGCGCTTGCAGGAAACCTCCCTGCCTCACTTCTCGCAGAGACCTGCACCTTCCCAGAAAGCAAGGGGATAGTTTGGATTTCTTTTTCTCCTTTTTTTTTTTAGTATATGTTTTTTATTTTTCAATCCACAACAGGGTTTTCCGTTATACCTCCCAGCGTTGAAATTGGGTATGGACAGACTCTTGGCCCTCTTGCTTTAAGGCTGCCCGGTTATTCTGTGCATTATCATTCATGCCTCTTTGCCTCTCGGGAGCATGTGCTGGGGCCCTGCACCGTTAGCTGATACTCCTGCCTCAGAGGCAGCGGTTTCAGGTGCTTGCAGCTGCAGGAGAAACAACACTGGGCAACTGGGGAGTCAGAAAGACTGGTGAAGTTACAGCCAGAAACTCTTCTGTCTGCTTCAAGCTCCCTTCCTAGCTATGAAACAAGCCATTTGCTGTCTGGCCTCTTGCAAAATGGGCTCCCTCCCTCCCTCTGCTTTCCTTGGGAAGACTTTCAGGTGCCTGGGTAGACCTCATAAATGACTAATGAGGCCTTGCAAACATTAGCACTACAGCTGCCTGCCAGAACCAGAGGGAGTTCCAGTGCCCCCTTGCATCTCCCTACTCTATGCAGAGAAAAGGACTTGTCCTTGACGAGAGCTGCATTAAGAAACAGGTGGGTAAACGACTGCATGGTGCCTTAGATGGGAGAGCTCTGGGGCTCATGGTCCCCAGGAAGCAGTGACTATAAGAGGAGAAGGAAACCCTTCATCTGCTATAGCCATCTGCACACAGCTCCTGCAGAAAGGGGATTTTTAGTTGTGGCATTAACACACCCGTGTTTCTTTCCAGGATGAAGGTCAGGAGTACCAGAGCAGAGTCTTATTTTGGTTTGGAGATGACAAAGCTGTGAAGCCAACAGGTAACCCGAGGAAGTCTCTATGCTCATCTGCAGGCAAAAAAAAAAAAAAAAAAAGTGCAATATAACTTCCCAAGTGAATCTCAATTGCTCTTGGTTCAGAACTGAACAAGGCAGATGTCTGTATCTCACAGTGCCTCACATGGCCACCTCTGACTCCAGATCTGGTCTGACAGGCCCAGAGCAAGAAGCTTGGCCTTTCCTTCAGCAGGCGGCAGCCTATGCTGGAAGGCTCTGCTTCTACCAGCTCCCCTCATCCTGCACTGTGCACCGCTGCCCTGGAGCTGGGCAGGTTTCCCACAGTGCTTAGCCGATCTTGGGAGCTTCCCACCACATGTGCCAGGCCATCCCACCCCTGCACGCTCCTGATCCTCTTCACCAAGGCCTCTAGTCCTTTGGCACCTAGCTGCAAAATGTGTAACTGGTGGGGAATAGTCTTCGCACCGGTCTTTAACGCACTCTCTGCAGCAGAAACAACTGCTACTTCGTGCTTGTCCTTATGGCCATTAGATGGTGCCATTGAGTCTGCTTTGGATGCAAGGCCCGAGGATATCAAGCTGCTCCAGAGAGCAGAAGCAGCTTCTCGCTCGTCTCACAGGCAGGATCTTACAGTGGGGAATACGGCTTTATTGCCCACGTCCAAATTTGGCCAAATGAATAAATTTCCTACTATAGGGGGTGAAAAGTAAAGCCAAAATTGGTTTTCAGCTTTTCCCAGAGCCCTTTAAACAAGCCTGCGTCTCTGTTTGTGTGATTTTGCACAGGTCTTCCAAGACTGGATCACTTGTTAAAGCCTGGCTTGAGTGGTCTTAATACAGAAGCATTCCAACCTCAATTTCCAGAACAAAAGATGTGTTTGCTGCTGGAAATACTTAAAAAAAAAAAAAAAAGTCAAGTTTATGCAGATTCGTAAAACAGAGCCTGCACAGGAAAAGAGAGCTCATGATTCCCCAACCTCCTTGCTTGGACAGCACGTGCCAGCAGGCTCCAGTGGAGACAGGCCTCCGGTGGCGGAGACGGTCCTAGGAGCATGGCAGGTTTCACAGGCTAATGGCTGCCTGCTGTAGCTTTTAAGTCAAAATCAGCTTGTCCCCAATGGTGAAAGCTCCCTTTCCCTTGAGGACAAGGCAGAGATACAGGAGGTGCCAGAGATGCCCTCCTCAGACAGCCCTAGGAAGCAGAAGACCAGCCGGCCTCAGCTCTTCTGCCTGGGGGTGACCTTCTTTCTCCCTTACATGTCTCTGCACAGAGCACAGGAGAGGAAGAGGTTTATGTGTACAGGCAAGCTGCTTGCAGCATGCTTATCACATTTAACATCTCCCCTCCAGATGTGCAGCCAGGACTTCCTGGGCCTTTGCATTAATAATTCTCTTTGAGGCAGGCTCTGGATTTTTTGCAGTGACCAGAGCCTGGCACAGATGGCCCTGGTGTCCAGCTGAGGCCTTTACCCGGCATTGCAAATATGCATGAATAATGTCTTACTGCTTTTTCTGCATTGGCTTTAGGTTTTATTTGTGCAAGATGAAAGAGGATAAAAATGCTAGCAGTGTGAGGAAGCTTGGGAAGGAACGAGAGCAGAAATAATTACAATTGCATTTAGTCAATGATAAGAACGGCCGCTGAGCTGGGCTGGGTGATTTCCAAGCGTGGTGGGAGCCAGCTTCAATTTCACAGCATAATCTTTCCTGCGCCCTTAAAATAACTCCTCCCTGCCCCCGGGTGCCGCAGGAGCGGAAGGGTGCCCCTTCCCGCGCTCAGCACCCGCTTATCGCGCAGGGCGGCGTGGCGCGGAGAGTGGCGGCGTGGCGCGCGGCGCAGCGAGGCCGTGTTGCAGAGGCAGCACTGCGCGGCAAGGATGGCAGGCGGGGGAGAGCCACATGCCTGAGCTCCTGCTTGGTGCCAGCGAGAGAGCCGCTTCCCAGAGCTGCAGCGCGGACGTGGGACCCTCCTTATTGTCAGGGCTAATTGCTCATGTGAGATGTATTTACAGAAGCAACTGTTTGTGCAGAGCACTGCAGACAAACAGACTCCTGTTCTGCCAGGCGCGCTTTGTGGGGGCTGGGGGCTGGAAAGGCTTCGGTGCTGCCACAGGAGGCCTCGTTTACGCTGTGGGCACCGGCCCTGAGCGCTGCCGGATGGCGCCTGTAGGGTGCAGAGCCCCCATCCTGCTTTCCGACCACAGCAGTAACAGCAAAGGCACGAGGCAGTGCTCTGGGCCTGGCTCTTGCAAGTGTGTGGAAAAAGCAGCATCACCTGTAGCAGAGCTGTACTGGAGCAAGCTAACAATGGGGCTGTGACCTAGCAAAGGTGTGGCAAGAACAGAGAAAGAAGTGAGTCCTCCCTAGAAATCACCCCCTCCCCGCTAATGTCAGCGTGTGGAAATGCAGCTGGTGGTACCCATAAAAAGGCAAATAAGGTCTGAGCACCTCCTGGCTGCACAGTGTCCAGGGTGCACAGTGTTTAGGGATCAACTCTCCCAATGTTTTTGTGGTGGAGGGAAATATTTCTGTTGTTTTTCAGCTGTGGGAGCTGAGGCACAGGGAGGGTAATTGCTCAGTAATGCTTAACTAGCGGAAAATAAAAATAAAACCTTCATGTTGTCACCGTTAGCCTCATTAGGCTTTAACGTCTCCTCTGATGGTCTTCTATGGAAGAGGAAACATCTAATATTTCTGTTCTTCTGGGCCTGAGACAGAGATAAGATATAAGATTTTTATCCAGGGATTTACTTCAAGATGTCTGCCCTCGATGAGGCTCCAGACCACCTTCTCACAGGCAAACTCTGCTGAAGCCCAGGGGAGCTGTGGAAGTTCAACATCTCTGCAAACACTGATCCCTCAGCGCTTCTCCCTGAAGGCCCAGTCCTCACTTAGACATCGAATCACAAGCCAGATTTCCCACTTTGCTCAGGGCCTAATATGCCAAATTGTGTTCAAAATCTGGCCATCTGCAGGATTGGTCGTCCTGTCACAAGGCTATATCTAAAACGTCTTGCTATCATTGGCAGTGGTCAATATTTATAACCACTCTCAGTATTTATTTATAAAAAAAATCAAATGTTCCAACCAGAAAGAGATGCTGTTATTAATATCCAGCATGATTAACAATCACGCTCTGAGTGTGGCAGGCCCACGCTGGAGGGATCATGCGCTCTGCTTTTCCTAACAGCTCCGCAGGAATTTGAACATGTTTCATGCACAGGGACAAAGATGTTTTGTCCCAGGGAAGGAACATGTGGATGTTTTGGATTTAAAGAGCCAGTGTCGCAGTCAGAATGTTACAAACACATTGTTTTGATCCCAAGGCTATCAGTCTGCCGTGTCTTTCTGCCAAATGGTTAAATCCTCCTGCGGCTGAAGAGCCGGATCTGAAAACAGACTTTTCTGGTTTTGTCCATTGAAAAACGCTTTGTTTCCTCTGTGCTGGGGCAGCCACCACCTGTCCTGCTTCTCTGCTGCCCTTTTGTGCATTGCAACAAGCACCATATGCACTAGAAACACCTCAAACCAAACAAACCCCTCTACGTTTCTCTGCCTACTCAGGTTTCCCAGCTGCCCAGGAGGCTGGAAACATCCACGCTTCTCCTCCCCAAACGTTGCTGTGGCTGCTTAGGGGGAGAAGAGGAGCGTGCAGAGCTCCTGACACCATTTTGCCCTGTTCCTTCTGCTACCGTTGTTGAGGCCTCAGACATGAAGCTGCTCATCCCTACACCAGATATGAGGCTGGGCAGCAGGGACAGGTGTTTCTGCAATAAGCCGGGAAAGGGCCAAAGTTCACTACCGTTCCTCAGCACCCGCCACGCAGGTCGATGTTTGCCCATCTCTGTGTGAGAAGCAGTGATCATAAACCCAGAGGCAGTAAAGCGGCTGCAGAGGGCCCCGTGCCTTGATTGCTTCCTCACAGCCCTCATGCTTCACAGCGCCGCTTTATCGCCAGCTGGGCAAGCAGGCCAAGCGACACTCCACAGCGCAGATCAGCCCTGTGTGACAAACAATGTCTGCGCTTCCAACAAGCATCCTGTTTTGGACAAATCTGGTCATGGGAACGGCAAGAGGGAAAAATAAGGAAGGAAACCTGCGGGCTTGCTGCTTCCAGGCAGCTCCGAGCGCGCCAAATAGGCCTCGCCACGTCAGGACCGCAGCGTCTCTCAGCCGGGGCTACCGCTCTCCCTGGAGCGCTTGGAGAGGCGGGGAGAGCCCTCAGCGCCGCATTAGCTTCCAGTTTGGCCTTACTGAGCTCTGCAGAGCGTCTCCTCAGCAGCAACCCCTTGTATTTGGGTCTGTCCCCCCAGTTCTTGTTGGCGATGCCGACGCAGCCTCTCTTTTTACATGTCCCAACGCTCAGATCGTGGTCATCGGGGTTCCGGTTGCTGTGAGCAAGGACCACCCTTGCTGTGCCTATGTGCATCGGGCCTAGCACAAAAGATGTCTCCAGCCCACCAGGCCTGCTATTGCCGAGAGAGTAATGGCTGCGGTACATTTCCAGAGGGCTTAGGCGCAGCGGGGGAGCACCTGAGAGTGCTCCTCGCCTGACACCTCCTTCGCCCTCGGAGCTTCTGAGGGAGAGGCCGACCGAACGACGGAAAATGTGAAATGCTCGGGGATTTCTGAGTTTTCCAATGACTGAGGGAGCTATGGAAAAAAAAATAGCTAAAATACCGTTTTGACAACTGAAAAAAAAAAAAAAAAGACAATAATCAGCTCAGGTGAAGTATACATAACATTATGTAAAACCACGTGTTGCATACACATAAATGCCTTGTGAGATTTCAAGGTCTGATACAACAGATTAATAACATAAATACCAGTTTTCCAAGTTTCTATTGCCCTAGCAATTCTCCAAGTGCCACTTGCCATGTATTTTCCTCAATACACTCAGGAGGAAAACAGCTAATCTGACATGACAAACTCATTGTGTTTGGAGTCATCTATGGTTTGAAACATGTGTCATATGACTAAACACCCTACTCCTGGTACAATGCACCCCACAGTAAAATTGGACAGAGCTCATCCTTAAATGCCCTGCCAAAAATACTCCTAACAAAGGGCAACAAGAAAACATAATTCAAATGAGGGACATCTGTTCTCTAATGTTTGCAGATAATGACTGGATCAAGTGTCTGCATAAAGGATAATTATTTTCTGCAGATGGTTTGATCTGCTGTTTTAAACATTGTGAAAAATCCCCATCCTCGCTGTTCTGTAAAGTATGTGGGGTTTTGTTAGCAAGAGACCCTCTCCTACATTTACTAAATGCAAGTATAACTGAAACTATGGGCACATGAAAGACC
Organism: Crypturellus soui; assembly: GCA_032275445.1. Lineage (NCBI taxonomy): Eukaryota > Metazoa > Chordata > Aves > Tinamiformes > Tinamidae > Crypturellus > Crypturellus soui. Next base: position 456,606 of record JAUBNY010000383.1, on the reverse strand, counting down.
CAGTACAGGAGCGGTTGTGCTCTGCAAGATTTTGGAGGGAAGGTCAGTTGCAGAAAGGATGGAGCAATAGAGTTTTTCGAAACAAAATAATTTTGCTGCCTTTCAAAACTGAGGTGGGACAAAACAGCCATCACTGAGACATGTTCTAGTTAAATCACGCTCATCGTAGTGGTGGCTGGGAGTGAGAAAGAGAGTGAAGCAGGAGGGAGGAAGAAAACAGCCGTCCCCACAGCATCCCTCAGCATTTGGCCTTCACCTTGCCGCCGCCGCGTGCGATTACTGCTCCTCACCACCTTATTAGCCTGTATTGCAGTGTCACAGCCCGGGAGCACCAGCCGCCTGTGAGGTGGGAGCACAGCCTCCAAGGCAGCCTCCAAACAGCAGTTCTTCCCTCGCAGATAAGAGGCAGCTCCGAGGAAGTTGCTATCGCTCACCCGTAACGCAAACATTTTTTAGCTTGCGTGCACGTCCAAAGCAGGCTATCGTCCCGGCAGCCCTGCCTCTGTCAGCACCCCTGCCTAAGTGAGCCCTGGCGGCTGCTGAGGGGGAAATGGGAGAAGAAAACATTTATTTATTTATTTATTTATTTATTTAGAAATGCTGTAAATGGATATTTTCAACAGAGGGGAATTCTTCCCTTAAAGCAATGAGGATCCCCTGCATCTCCAAGAAACGTGGTGGCTGGTTGTCTGCAGGGGCGGGCAGTTTTCCTGCCAGGTTTTGCGGTTTGCAGCTGACTGGTTATTCCCGCAACCGGGGGAGCCCAGCAAGGGGGTGTTCTAACCCACGAAGCGGAGCCCGAGCAGCAGCTGGAGGCGCGATGCGGACAGCGCGCCGCTTCCACAGCCCAGGCACCCGCTGCTGCTGCGCGCACGCCAGGGAGCCGCAGGGCGGCCGGGGCTTCCTGCAGGGCCGGCCGCGGTGGCACCTGGGTCACCACCGGGCCCGCCTCGGCGCGCGGCGCCGCGGTGCGGG
>JAUBNY010000383.1:380686-455294 GCA_032275445.1 Crypturellus soui | reverse complement strand
AGCCGTTAGGCTGAGCCGTTGGGGTCGGGCTGGGGGGAGCGAGGCTGAGACGCCCCCCGGGGTCGGGGCCTCTCGAGGGGGCGGCGGGAGCAGGGCGCCCCCCGCCCGCGGCGGCGCTGAGCTGAGCGGCGGGGGAGGAATAAGTGACTAATGGGTGATTTGCCGTGGAGATGACAAGCGACGTTACGTCCTGCGGTGACACTAGGAGGAAGCGTTAGAGAAGGCCGTTGCAGCGCACGGAGGCGAGTCTCTCCGAGCGGAGCGTCGCATGCTGTGCGCGGGGCAGGGGAGGAAGAGGTGCCCTGAGAGCTTGCCCTGTCGCAAGCGGTTGCTCCCAAAAAAAGGGACTTTTCTGTCTTTTCTGGGTTTGGGAAGGTCAGACATTAGCAGTCTTTCCCCCCCATTCCTACTGACTTAGCCTGGAACTAGGATCTCTGCAATGTAACTTTGGTTTCAACCTTGTCAAAGTTTTAAGCAACTTTCTGTGCAGGGGAAGAAGAAACCTCAGCAGAAATTAAAACCAAATCAGAGCTGTGCTGCAGCGGGGGGGCTTGGATAGCCTGGGATTAATAGAGCTAATTACATAGAGACAGAAGGTAGAAAGCACTTGACTTGGTTTTAGACCTGAAAACCTCAGCAAGAGAGATGAAGACTCAGTTGATGGTGGTGATCTGATATGCTGACAGTCTCCCAAGGAAATTAAGCTTTGTTGCTTCTTGCATGAGTTGTGCTGGTGACCTGCACTCAGGTGAACTGTGGATAATTATGTTTCAGAACTGGATGGGCATTAAATTTATGCTTCAGTAAAACTAATATTTCAGTGATACTTGCTCCCTTTGGTTCCTTTTTTATGATTTGATCTTTGTCAGGTTGCCCCTCCTTCCTAGTGTGACATGTTCTGAATATGGAGTAAAAATGTCTGGTTGCAGTTGCCAGAAAGATCACTTGTGCACGTGTGCCTGCGTGTGCTGCCGCTTGTCTCCAGCTGAACTGGTTTGCTGGTGAGAGCTTCACCGAAATCATGAGACTTCTCCTAACAAAAGCCTGACACATCTTCGCACTAAATGTGACCAAGTCTAGAGCCAGTTGCCAGTACAAGTTACACTTTGCTCTAGTTTGATCCTGCAGCTGATGAGCGTGAGTGCAGAATGGGCTGTATGCTGGCTGCGTGGTTTTCTTCCCCCAGCCCAGGCAGTAGAAATACAGTATCTGAGACATGGGAAAGCATTCCTGTGCCATGTACTGAAACACTTGCCCCTTCTAGGTTACAGAGCTGTAGTTTTATGTTGTTACATAGTCATAATGAAAATATTAGTGTAAATGACAAGGGTGTTTGGATTTGATTATTTCCAGCAACTACTGAGTACAGGTGGTCTGTATGTACATACAACAATATTTACTTTTTAAAAGTAAAAGCGTAAGTGTCAGCTCCATGGTAATTACAAAAATATCTAACTCAGTAAACCACCCGTGCAAGTCACTTGGATGACTCAAGATGGCTCACTGATTTGGCTCTGCTTATTTTGTATGAATTATATTGTAAAGCAGAAGATAATAAAAGTTCAGTTTATTCAAACTGTCAATCCATTAAGACATCAGTTTTCTTATCAAAAATATTTCAGGCTTTATGAAGTTGCTATGAAAAAATGTCTTTCCCCTTTAACCAAGAGGTGGGTGGTTATAAATCCAGGTGTGTGGGGGAGGAGCCCCCAGCCTGCTTTTCCCATTGAGCCTGAGTCATTTCTACATTACTTGCTTTTTCTTGATGTTTGTTTCTTGCCCAAATCCAGTAGTGTCCCACAAATGTGTGTTACTTTTTACCCCTTAAAAGTTTGAGAGTTCTATTTATGGAGTCTTTTGGGGAGATTGCAGGAAGGGAAAGCATTGGTATTTTAGAAGTTAAAGGAAAAGAAGGTCTGACGGATCCTTTCTCATCTTTCCATCTTATTGTTGCAGTTAGCAACAGTGCATCCAAAAGAAAACCTTCATGCTGTTTGTTGAGAAGGAAACTGAGGGTTTTAGTTGGTCACAGCAGAGTTTTGGGTAATGTTGCTTAGGCCTTCATTCAGTGATGACTTTGAGCTGTTAGTCTCTTGGGCTGGAAAGGATGGGCAGCAGTAGTAGTCAGAAAAATGGGTCAGTTTCAGAATTTATCAGTTCTTGTGTCTATTTCTTTTTCTTGTAACAAACTATGTTAGTCTATTTCTTAGGATTGTTGCTTTTCTTGAATGAATTTTGTCATTAATAAAAAGTATTGTAATCTTTCTTATTCCTAACTGTTTTGGTATTGTATTTCTTGTGTTATCAGCAGTGCTTTGCTAATGTTCTGGTATGAGGAAACATGCTCTAGTTTTTAGCTTTGTATTACTAAGAAATTAACTTTCAAGTGCAAATGAGTTAGATTAGGCAGCAGAAACAGTCACTTCTGTTCTAGATCTCTCCTCCTCAAGCTCATGCCACATTTATCCTACAGAAGATTTAGTGAGAGCTGCTTTGTTCCTTAATGGTTCTCCCCTTTACTTGTGTTCCCTTGGAAAGTGGGGGAAGGGTAAGGTCTAATCATACCACAAAGGGCAGCAGCCCAAGTGTCTGATTGCCTCAGAGTGCTTAATATACAAAAACGGAAGCTGAAGCTTATAAACAATAGCAAATCTATTGGGGATTAGGCAAACAGCTATAGGATTTCTGATCACACAGCAACTTCAGAGAGGTTCTGCCTTCTGTTCTGTCAAGTGCTTCAACATCCAGCCAAATCCTACAAAACAAAAGGTGAACTGTATTACTGACAAGCCTCAGTTTAACACCGAAATAAACTTGATATTTGTGTGTGTAGTCAGTGTTTTTTGAGCATTTTCATTGTACATGTAAAATATCTTAATTTTAATTAGAGATCAATGTTTAATAGCCTTGTTCAGTAGCCTATGACAGATCTCCATTACGCACTTCGTAAGAGTTTCCAAGTTTTTGCGTCACAAATAGGATTGATCTGCTCTTGAAATTCAAAGTACTAACAAAGACGGGCATTGTTCCTTCTGTTATGAAACTTGTGGGTTTTTTTTAATTGGTTTAAAGTTCATAATTTAAAAGGAATAAAACTATTAAATGTATCAGTAAACCTGACATTGTATCAGTTATTGTTGAAGATCAACTATGATGTCTGACTGCTGTTACACGTTCTTTGTGTATCAAAGAATTGTGTACTGTAGCTTTTTTAATGAATTGTTACAAAACGGAGAAAGAAATCATTTTATCAATGGTTAACCTGTAATATAGAACGTACTAGTGTGGGCTACAGCTGTACTGCCAGGTAGCATATGCTGACTGGAACTGGGAGCTGGAACAGTTTAGCATAGCTGTGATGCCGAAACACCTCTGTGTGTAGAGGCATCTTACAGTGGCAGAACTGCTTCTGACCTCCTTCAGTGTATAGGCTAGCCCTGCAAAAGGGGGCTTCTAGTGAAGAAAAGGGGCGGGGGGGGGAATATTTTCTCTTTCTTTGCAAGGAGGTTTCTATTCAATAAATTACTGGCATTCCCTCTCCTTTCTTGTTTGAACATCTCTGAGGACAAGAGAGAACGTACCTTCTTGAAGAAGTAAAATGCTGCCTATAAACTCTTCTGTGAAGATTATTTGCTCTTGGATGTATATCCATATTCCCTCTGCATCAGAGGACTGTGATATCCCTGGATCAGCATAAGCATCTTGAGTGCGTGTGAGGTGCAGTGTCCCAGCCTTTTCCCAGGCAGTTCTGGTACCAGGAAAAGGTTGGTATGGCTTGGTTTCACTGCAGTTCTTAAGATTCCTGCTCCAAGGAAAAACTGCAGTACCTAGCTTCTTGTTAGAAATATATATATATATATATATTTTTTTTAGGTGCAGAACTTTTACTATGTAAGATTTTTTTTTTTAATAGATTTTTTTTTGTGGGGGACAGTGCCTGCCCTTGAAGGGAGAATGTGAGAATAAGAACACATATCATATAGACTTATTAACTATACAACAGTATATTTTCTCTGACTGAAATTCATGGCTGCATCTCCTGCTTTTCACCCCAGTTTGAGTGGAATGAAAGATGATGGGCTTAGTGCAATAGGGATTTGCTGTGTTTTTAGTTTTCAAAGTTGTAGTCCTAGCTAACCGTCCTGTCACAACATCCAGTGCTCAGTTACCTCTTCTTTCATGTGTTGCTCTGGTGACTTGGGAAAGAGGCATTAAAGATAATTGAAGGCTTTTCTTTTCTCATATCCTGGCCTGGCCCAGCCCAGCCGCTTCCACAATTTCAGCTTTAAGGATTGTTAGAAAAGTAAGGATCTAGAATGATCAGAAAAACACAGAAGGCAGAAGAAAGGAGCAAACTGCTGTTCTGATTAATTGTGCTCGGTGGTAGTATAGGGAGGTTCAGTCTACTTAGGGCAGTACACACCAGAGCACTTTTAAGTAAAGCTCCAAATTCAGTTATTTTCAGGCTAGACAAAGCAAGTGGATGCAGCTGTGAGCTGACTAAAGTGTAATTCACTATAACAGCTTTCACACTTCCAGATTTGTTTTGTAATTTTGATTAATCAATTGAAAGCACTGCCCATAATGAACTGCCTTGAATAGTTTTCGTCTGACCAGGACAGGTAGTTGGAAAGTGCTCAGAGCACTTGCTAGACAATGCAGTCTTCCAGACTCGCTGCTGTGCTGATGCTCTTTGAAGAAACAGCACCAAAGAACTTCTGCGGCAGTGATTAGGGTTGCATGCTGGTAAATATAGCTAGCTAGTACAGCAGGCCATTATAACATGCTTTGTTTCATCCAGTTCTAAGTCTATCCACACTTTTGGATATAGGACTTGCTTCTTGACCCTAATAATGATTTTGAAAGATACAAGTTGGTCAGATAGACTTGCTGTCTGTCTCTCATACTGCATTTATGGAAGTATTTTTAAGAAACTTCCTCATAATGTCTTAAGATGCTCTCTGGCTCAGGATATACTGTGGTAAAGTATGAGTAATACTGTTGCACACAGAACTCCTATCGTTGGACTAGTACATGATGTGAAGAGTTAAGGACTAGAGGTGAAAACTAACACAAGGTAAAACATTCGTACCTAGTATTCTCGCACCAAGTCAGTAAAAATCCTGTATGATACTTCACAGCTTCTAGACTGATTCTTGTTGCTTTTAAAGAGGCTGTGTTGATGGAAAGGAACAGATCCTTTAGGGGGAAGTGCGAGGAAACAATGCTGCATGCATTGCCCTCAGTTGGCTGCTACGCAGTGCAGCTGAACCAAACTAAGCGTGAGAGTACCTCTGTCTGTGCTGACCTTAATGTGAAGGTAGCTAATGATTTTCATTATGTATATTACTTGATGTTTCCTAATTATAGCATGTATTTTTATGAAAAGGAAGAAAGGAAGAGTGCTGGAAGATCTTTAGCTGCTATAAACATGTGGAATGCTTTCCATCTTCTCTTCAGTTTCTGTTTGGTGAAGAAAGTCTCCTGCTTTTGTAAGGAAGTCTTCCCTAGAAACTCTGCTGAGACCTCCCACCTTTCACAGTTGCACAGTATATATTCCTGCTCTTTTTAACTGACCTCACAACAGGTGTTTCCCTTGCATTACACTCCATATAAACTCTTGGCTTCACTGTCTAGTATTCCTACTTTGAGAGAGTTGAAAAATAACTCAGAAATTGTAAAACAGACATGTCCAGTCCCACTGGGTAGAAAATTTTATTGCTACGTGTAATACTACCCATGGACTTTCAGGATTTTCATCCCTAGATAAATCTAGGTTTGTTTGAGTTGCTTGCCCTCAGTTCACTTACAGTTGAAGTTTCAGTATTATTTCATATTCTTTTATTAGATATGAACCGTACCTCTCTTAAACCAGGAGTTACCTGTGAACTGTTGTAGTAGTCATTTTAACAGGTAAAAGAGTATCTCCATTAAATATTAACTCATATTATGCATTAGTATAGGAGCGGAAAGGTGCTGTTTGTTTGATGTCCTTGGAGATTCCTGTTGTCTAATTGCAGAAATGGAATTTCAACTCCTTGAATCCCCCTTATGTCTCTGGTTCTCAGTGGCCTTAGATATATTACTGAAAGTCATTATTACTTTTCTGCTGTAATGCAAAGTAATGCAAAAAAGTAACTGTAGAGCCTTGTGCCCTACAGTGTCTTAATATACTTAATTATTGATTTCTTGCTTTCATTGGAAAAAATGCTGAAGATAGTCCTGTATTTTGAAATCTGGTTTACTTTAGCAAACCATTTAAATTAGTTAGGCAGTTACTCATTTTTGGTTAGTACAATGTACATGAACAGCAGTTTGTTTTTATGAGATCATTCTTTTTCCAAAAAGGAATTTCTCTAGGAACGTAAGTACAGGTCAGTCCCAAACATCCCTGACAATTAACTCTTTACTTCAAAACAGAACATTCAAAAGTGTAGTAACACATTCCTCTGCAAGTTACCATCTCCTGCTTCGTGCTGACATCAGTGTTCATGAAGGCCGATGGTTCACGATGCTCATCTGACTGAAGACTTAGGTTTTTCTTTTAACACCTCTTTTTTTTTTTTTTTTTTCTCCCCTCTCCTAAGATCAGTTTTCAGCTAAATGTGATACTGAGCCTGTTTGTGTAGCCACAGCAGTTAAGCCAATAGTACGACAGAGATGGTGAGACTATAAAGCTTTGGGAAGAATAGGGATCTCTTTTTGGTGGGAGTAAAGACTTAAATCAACTGAGTATAACCATGAAGTCATGTCATTATTTGTGATAAATCATTAGTGGTTTTCTGAACAGTCCTGCACGAACAGTTTGGGAGAACCACCATCAGACTTACTGTCCTCCTTTAAGTCAATTTATGGAAAAACTGTGAACATACTGCTGGTGAGTTAAATATTTATGATGAATTCAGAATTCATAAATATTTTTCTAAATAAAGTTTCATATACCTGCTGACTGTCATGTGTCAGGAATATAGGTAGAATTTTGGGTGTCTGTCTGAATCTGGCTGTCTGATTCAGGACAATTTCAGGAAGCTTGGTTCATGCTTGATGGCCTATATGGCTTTGCCATATTTCACTGGCAGTTTCCATCTGTTACATCTACTGGATGTGGGCCCAGAGTAAGCATTCTTGAAAGAGTGAAATTAGCAAGAGTCTGCAATTTTTGGATAGCTGCATATACAAGTTTGAACCTGGTGGTGTCAGATCTGCATATTCTGTAATCGCTGCTGACCTAATAAAGAACTTTAATGTGGATCTCTACTAGGGGAATGCTACATAACTTATCAATGCATCATTTTCTTAACCCGTGTTTAGCCTTCCAAAATGAATGATAAGGCTGTGAAACTTATGTACTGGATTCAGTTTTAAAATGCCCACATTAGGGCATTATTTTTCCACCCATCTTAATTGGCAATAAAAAAGAAATTTAGACTGTGTCCTTAACTGTATTAGGCTTTATAATGAATGTGTATGGTTTCCTGGCAACCATGCGTTGTTTATAGTGTTACTGGAGACTATTATCTCAGCGAGCCATGAGATCTCTACTTAAGGAAGAATTATGGCTTCATGACTTTGCTGAAAACTGCTCCAGCACTTCAAACAATCACATTCCAGAAGCCGCACTGCTCTTGCGTCTCTCTGCAATCATTTTAAATAATTTGATTTTGGAATTAGTTAGACCGAGTATAATTGTAAATGGTTGAACAATAGTACAATAATATTAGCATTTGGTGGGGAAAAAAAATGGCAGTTTTGTCTGAAGTTAGTTTCTTTTTCTTCTGTCCACCAAGAGGAACTGATCAGGAGATGGTTTCTTCACACAGTCCACAAAGTTCTGTTTCTGGTTGTGGGGAAAGTGGGGCTACTTGAGCAGTTAACACACACTCATGCACACAATCAAATTTTAGGTATAACTTGTCAAGCCCCTAAGGAAAGTCAGAAATTAAATTGCAATCAGGGCAGGAAGGACTGTCATGGATAAAATTCCTCTGTATTCTGACAATTTAAAGAAGAGCTCCATTAACTGAAGTGTACCTGTGAAGAATTCTTTATTCATCACCAAACATCATCTGTGCTTTGTTGGTGTTCAGGGTGAGGTCATAGTGATCCAGGCCTCTTAACTTGAACTCTTCAGAGTATTTCTGCTCCTGGTCTCTTCCCTCCCGCCCCAGTCCTGTTCATAAAAAAGTGTTTAATTGTTCTGTGAATTTTAGCATCAGTGTTCATTGACTGTTGTGCCTTCTCTACACTAAAATACATAAATTATGACTTTTATCTGAAAGATATTTCATGATAAGTTACACACAAAACAGAATTTGTGAGTAAGAGGCTATGTAGGTGACCTTGAGATATCTTATTTTTTTCTGTGATGCTTCTTTTTACAACTTTAATGCTCCCTTAAGCATAGAAATTCCTAATGTATAAAGCTTCTTATATATATATTTATATGTACATATATATGGTGTTCCATAAAAAGCTGTCCAGAAAAGGCTTTGTTTCATAGCGGATACGTTAATGGGTTATGCAAAACTGCATAGTTTTTTTGCAAGGTGTTTTGTGTCTGCTTTGTGCATGAGAGTACTTGGGCTTAGGTTACAGGGTTAATTCTGTGGTTTCAAGTTTGTGTCAGGTGTGATAAATGATAGCTCTCATTTCAGTTAGTATTTCCTCTGATGACATGCGGATGTTGCTGGAGCTCCAGTCTGTGACCTTTGTGATTGTCATGTCTCATAAAGTAGTAGTGGGCAACCACTTGCAATCAGGTGTAAGAAGTTTGTAAGTTTGTAGTGAGGGTTAATAACTTTTTTTGAACCAACAGAGGTACTTGGGGAAGAAAGAAATGCTTCTGGGCATACTTGTATCTCTTTTTTATGTTAATAGACTGCCTTGAACAAAACTATGTTCATACTACTACTTCAATGGCAGCTGGATAAACCTTTCTGATGATTTAAGAATGGGCTGGCATCTTTTTAAGTAGCTGACCAGCCTACATTTAAATGTCATGGATGGGCACCAGTTTTGCAATTACCAAAGTTATCTGAATCTCTTCTAGGAAAGGAAAGAGATTAGCGATTAGAATGTATATTTGTTCTGGTTAGAGTATCCAGATCCTCAGCTGTACCTTATTCCATCTGATGTCCCCTTTCTTTTTTGAGCCAAACTTTCTTAGTTCATTTGTATTTTCTAGTGTGCATGTGCTAACCTGCAGTTTTTATAAAACACACTTATTGGTCCGTGTCTCCTTTTTGCTGTAGCCAGAAAGTGCTATTTTTTGAATTATTGACGGGCAGATTTTTGATGTTTAGTAAATGTCTGACAACTGAGCAGAAGAAATAGTGAAGGGGATGCTTCAGCCTAATCACTATTGCTGGATTTTTTTTCCCAGTTGTAGTCTTAGCTCTTGTAAGATAGAGGTTCTATTGGATTCCCTTCTGCTGTTGGATTTTCAGACATTAATGAGTCTTCCTCACAGTATTCCTCCTCTGGATTAGCATCTAATAATAGTTGCTGCTATTCTATAACACATATTTTAGCACTTTGAGTGCGAAGCGAAGTGATTTGTGTTCTAGTAGCCCCAGAGTGTTTGTAATGAGGATAGCTGTTGCCTCACCCACCCTGCTGAATGTGGCAGTTGTACTTGCCCAAGACTCACTAGAGCCTGTTGAGGCTTTAGCTAGTGGTGTAGAGCACTGTGAAATTTGCCCCTTGAAAGGGGAGCTTCTGTGTTAACACTCCTTCTGTGCAGCTTGGTATTTAGCTACACACTTATAGACTAGTTTGCTGTTAAGAAGGGTGACCTATCTGTTTTTGTACCGTACTATAAAGTATTTGAAAGTGTAAATGTTTTCCAGGCTTGCATTTCAGACAGGAGATAAGCAAAATATTACCGCTGGCAGAGGTGTTTTTTTTTTTTTTTTTCTCTCTCATTACTGTTAATAGAATCAATGTTGATTATTTAATTCAAATTACCTTGGTTTCAGGTGGAGTGAGAACATACTAGGCTGGCTAAGCAGGAATACTTGAAATGAGTCATCTTGTTAATGGAGAAAGATTTTCTGTGATTGAGGATGTTTGAAAACATGCAGGTTAACAACTAACTTGCAGGACAGAACTAACAAGTGATTTTCAGTAGAAAATATATGTAACCTCTCTTCCAAGTAGATATAGCAACAACAACAACAAAATCATGCTAGCTTTATTAAATTTCTATGTTTAAACATCCCATTCTGAAAATGGACTCTCATTTTCCATTTAGAAGAGGAGATATCTGTAATAAAGATGGCCTCATTTTAACACATTGGTTCTAGTTGTTTAGTGTGTTTCAGATATCTTGAGTATTTCTGAGCCAAAAAAAAATGTGAAATGAAAGTGTTAAATATTTCTATGCAAATAGCAGTGGTTTCTTAATTCATGAATGGCATCTTCCTTAGAGTTTTTGATGTATTTTAACAAATACAACTTAAATGCACTCTTCCAACTTGTTTTGATTTTCTGTATCGGAAAGTCCATGCACCGCCTCAAGCAGAAAAAATAATACTTTGACAACAAATCTGAGAAGGCAGGAGGTATATGTGAAGTTTGATGGCATCAGTGTTAAGAACGGTATTTGCCATTATAGTAATCCAATATAATCCAAGCAAGTAGGAATCAAATATAGGAAGGAAGTGTTTATATATATAAGCTTATATATAAGAAAACTGTTAACACACATCATCATTCTTCTTTGCAGGGCATGAGAGAGGAATAATAATTATTTTCCTTCCTACTAAGACCTCAATATTCTACAGAATATTGCAAGCACCTAGTAGTATTCTCTGTAGAATCGTTATCTGTGATTGAACTATAGCTATCAAAGTAAATGCACAATTGGATCCTGAGATTTCCAGTATGGGCTTGAATCGCTGCTGTAAAGGAGTAATTTATCATTCATCCAGATAAGTGTCTTTGGCATGGTTAGACATGTGCACACATTGTGCCAACAAGCACCTGTACCATGCTACAGATATATCACAATATGCTCCCGTGCTAGTGTCTGGTGTGCCTTTTGAATTGCCTGTCGCTGTGAATACTCCTGGCTGCCCTTTAATCCCTAGACCTGTTCTTGTCCCATTGTTCGTAGATAACATGTTCTCCTAGCTGTGAATTTAGCACACTTCTTTTAAAGGTGTCAATGTGCCTTGGATGTTTATAGATTAAGGTTCTAGTCCTAACTGTGTGAGAAACTAATGTGCGCAATTTGTTGACAGCACAAGTCTGGCCATAAGTTACTACTCAGTCTGAAAGGAAAGGAAAATGAAACACAAATGTCTCTTAACTGATGTGAGATTTGAACCTGAGAGCACTTAACTACTAGTTTAGTACATGCTTTGTAGATTATACAGTACCTGAGTGGGAAAGGATCATTTCTGAGCTTGTGTAATGAAAAAGAGAATATGACTGGGCTGAAATGTGCAAGTTCATTGAAAATTGTGTGCGCTCTCAGTCCTTTTGAAAACTAGTGCTAATAACTGGTCCATATTTGCTCTCTTTATTATGTTGATCAAGTGCTTTAGAAGTCAAACTACACGTCTATTAAATGAGCTATAGAAAAGTACATGAAACTTAGAGAAGGTCAAAGGCTGTTGTAATGGGAGAACCGGACTGCACATGCAAACCAAATCCACCCAGAGTTTTTTTTGTTCAGAATGAAGATGCATTTCTTTTTTCCTGTTCCTCTTTATTCTGGTATTACTGGCCAAACAACAAACTGGGTATAATCTGTATTAGCTAAAATAAGTGGATATAATATATCTGTGTTCTGGTATGTTTTGGATGCAGAATGTTGCCAGAATAGAGGTTTCCTAGAGTCTGATCAATTTGCCTAGCTCTTTATCCTTTTGCTAGAATATGCTTAAGTGTATGCACACTTTAAATGTCAAAATGAGACAAGTCCAAACAGCCGTGGGAACAGCTAATTGAAATTGGATTCATGTTCCGACACAAAGTAGTAATGTGGCTAATTGCAGGAACTATTCCTGTGGCCTTTATTTTTTTTTTAGGATCCCATAAGGCTGGTGAAGTGGGTGGAGCACACAAGACATACAACAAAAATATTGGAAGATAAACCTGTCAAAAAGCAGTCTAATGTACAAGGAAGGTGCATTGCCATGGGCTGTTCATTAGCTGGAGGTTGCAAAAACAAATATTATTCTAAAGTCACAGCCAGCTACCAAAGTGAAACTGTTACTTAGTTTTTCCCATCTTGGATTTGCATCTCTGTGCCATGTTATTGAAGTCTAGTAGCAAAATGACAGTGTGAATATCACAGTAGGTGCTGTCTCAGGCCTCTAACATGCTCTTGTTAGAAAATTGTATTTGGAAGATGCTCAGATGAACTAGTTTTCAAATAAATACTTGTTCTGCTTCATCATATAAAAGAAAAGAACAATTTCAGAAGTGTAGGGCAAGTGAAGTCAAAAGTGGGTTTACAAGTCAATTGACTCCTTGGCATCTTCAACAATAAACAGCTTTGACATCTGGATGACAGTGGAGGGTAGAAATACTAGTAAACAGGAACGTTTATGCATAGTTAAGCCAAATGGTTTAAGTTTTGTGATGTGACTAAGGCAAATAATACAATTTTGTAAAGATTAGCCACACCAGTCAGAGTATCAGCAATCATACTAGCTAGGCTGGTACTGGTTCTTAGTCTGCGTGTTGGAGCCAGAGCCAGGAAGGCTTTTCTCCTGGGATATGTTGTCCAACAATTAGCTGCCTATACAGAGATTGATGTCTTCTGAATCACTCTTATGTTGGCCATTGTCAGAAATGGAATATTAGACCTAGTAGACTGTTATTTTGCATTATGCATGGTTCTGTGATGCAGATGTAGGTATCCATTACTTGGTGAAATAACAGCACACCAAAGATTTATCTTTTCTTCCATTTGCAAGTAGCTCTTCTACTGTACCGAAAGTTGACATAGTTCATAGAATCTGATTGTTAAAAAGAGACAATAATAAATCTTCTGAATGGTAACTTTGGCAACAGTCTTTTCCAATACCTGTTCCTTTTATAGAAATGCTAAATGTTATTAGTTGCTGATTTGATTTTAAGTTTCAGAAACTTTTGTAAAACTTACTTATTTTGAATTCATGATTTTTGGACAAAGATGAGCTTTGTCAAATTCGGTTTGTATGGAGCCAATGGTCTTGTTAGCACATTTCATCCTTGCTGCCTTTTAGCATCTCTGCATTACAGCATCTGGTTCCTAAGGATGCTCTTTCTGATATTTACTGTTCTTTGTTGTTGAAATGTCACCTTTGGGACCCTGGCTGTCACTGGACATTTGTTAATCCTCTAGCGACTTTTAATGATACTGGTAATGTAGTGATAATGAGGGAAAAGACAAAATTTGTTCTTGTGGGAGAAGATTATTTGAAAATCCATGGAATGAAAAGTATCCTAGGATGTTAATATTTAATCACTATGGTGCACTTTCTTTAGTATTAGCTTTCTAGAAGGGGGAACTTGGTAGATTTTTTTTTTTTCCTCCCCAGAAGAAATAAGATTGCCTCATTGTTACTTTGGCAAGAATAGAATATAAATTTGGTTATAGATAAGTGTTATTATTGATCTACCATTGTCATTCCATTCTGTAGTTGCTGCTTTTTATTATAGCTGCTTTCTAAAAGCAAATAATCTATTTAGATCAGGGAGGTATTATAGAGGTACCAAGCAATATGTTTTCTTGAACAGTTTATATACAAAAAAACTTTCACATTCCTCAGGGTCTGAGCTGAAACTTCTGAAGTTTCAATAAGCTTTCATCTGAAGCGCTAATCTCAACCTTTTTTATGTGATGTTTTAAAAACATTTCAATATTATTTTATTGTGTAAACAGTGGTTACTAATTATAATTCTTCAGTAAGACTTGCTCTAACATCTGGAAAGATGGAACAAAAAGATCATGGACTGAAGGTGCGTTTCTGTGTAGAATAATTTGAATGACAGACCAAATTTTCATTCCTCAAAGGAGCAAAGAGGGAGAGTCTTTGATGGAAAATAATTTTGATGAGTGATTTTTATTTTTCCTCTCCCACCCCCATTAAGTGCATATTTTACTTGTTTTTGAGTGTACGTGCAAGAGAGAGATCTTAGCATGTGATCTAAATTTCCCTCACATTTTTTAAGTTTTATGCTTAGTAGCTAATACTAGTTTAATAAGCCCAGCTTTGTTTCATTCTTTTGTATTAATACAAAATAAATGTCTTCTCTAGATGATGTGTAAATAGTATTTAGTTGGGTGGGCAATTTGTTGGCTAATGAAAAGGATATTATGTAAAAAAGCCAATTCAAAAAGCTGATCAGTTCAGGGGTACCTCTGGGTTGGTGGTATCATGCTGAGAATAAATAAAATTTGTTTACTGACTGGAAATGAGTTTTTAAAATACCTTGGATCTGTTTTCACTCCAGATTTCTTAAAACCCTCCACTGATTTCACTGGTATATTTAATGTTTTAAATCATATTGATAGAAAATTGTTGTATACATATTAGTGTGTATGCAAGTTTTATGAAATTTTTGTACTGGATTAGCTAACTTAGTTCACAATGTAAATGTAAAATAAGACAACAAACAGCACTTCAAGCTTATGCCTCAGATTTTCTCTGTGAGATCATATTTACTAATAAATGCATCAGAACATGAGTGGTTCAGATATTGTATTTTCCAGAATCTGCTGGAGAAGATTAAGTCCTTTATTCTACAATTAGATTTGTCAAAAGGATACCATATCATATGAGCAGGAGTAAAAGGACTGTAGCAGCTCTTAGGAGCCTTAATTATGAAAAGCTGCACAGCTTTTGTAAATGCTGTGTCACCCTTCATCCTTTTTCTCTGAGAGACTATACCTTTTACCAAAGCAGGTCAGTGAAGAAGTAGATGATAAATTTGGATAATTTTGAAAATAGCTCATATAGGGGAGTGGAATAGAAAGAAAGGAAAGTCAGAAACATAGCGGGTGCTTCCTTAAATGGCAGCAATCTGGTTGTAATGTCCAATGATGTATGTTGTAAAAAGGAAAATTAACACTATCTAGCTTTCTAGAATGGCTGTTTCAGGGCAAGGCATAAACTTTTTACTGGGTAGGACTATTGCTTTCTATTGCTCCGGTTTCTCCTTTCAGTAGGTTTACTGATGACAGCATTTTTCTGCCTGTACATTGCAAAAGTGAAAGACTTAGCTGATACATGCATGAACTATGAACCTTTCTGTAAATTGCTTAAAGAAAAATAATGACATTGGTATTTCATATTGATCTGTGTTAGACTACAGCTGTGTTGCTCTGTGTTGTGGGTGCTGCAGTAAACAATTTGTGTGTGTGTGTGTGTTCAGAAATGGGAATGATCGTAGATATGCCATAATAGCCTCTATTTACTTTGGTTCTCCTTTCTGTTTACTTTGGTTCTCAGTACCATACCTGTGAGGGAAATATTTTAAACTCAGGATCTGACAAGTGAATACAAATTTCTTTCTACGTGTGTCATCCACAGTATGTGAAATCATATGTGTGTCATAGCTTCTTTGTCGTCGTTTGGTATTATGAGAACAAAAGAAAGATAGAGACCCCAGTGAGAATGTTAGAGAGGGATTAACAGAGCCTTGTAGCTATGGAGTTAAGCTGGGGTTCTGTTTTCACTGCCAATGACATCTTGATTTATGCATACTGGGGATGTTTTTAAACACAGAAGCAATAGGAAATAAGATGGTCTGCTTCTAGTCTGTGTTTCCTGCAGGGCTTCTTGGCTTTGCCTTCCAGCAAACAACAGCATTTGGGAGCATAATCTTGTCATTCCTTCCATTTATTGTCATTTGTTTGTTTTGCCAGTTATGTAAACCTGCAGGCTTGAATCTGTTCTCCCTCTCCCCAAATCTTCCTTGAAGAAGTAAGTTGGGAATGTGCATTCAAAAAAATCTCTTGTGCACATCCTGTTCGCAAATTGCGTTATTTCCTTCAGCTTTGCACTCCTATTGAGAATATGCCTTGAAGGATGTCTTGTGCTTGCATTGATAGTTTTATGAATACTAAGAATAAAAGTGCATATGTTCATGAACAGTATATGAGTATAGCAGCCAAAACAATAGTTTTAACTGGTGTATGAATCTATAGCTTTTTAAGAAATATTTTGTGATGATACAGATAGCTAAGGTTTCTGAACTGTATTTTTCTTTGTTTGTTGCTTTTTAACTTGGGTATATATTAAGAGAAAATAGTCTGATAGTGGTGAATATTCAGACTGTCATGAATGAAGTTCATGGATGAACTTGTACAAATACAGAGAGCAGCAGCTTGAAATAGAAGTATAAACTTCTTCCTTCCCACTCCCTTATTTCCAACTGCAGTGGCTGAGGTAAGCAAACCTGCAAAGTTGAGAAGAGTTAGCCGTTGTACTCCGCATAACAAAAAGGAAGCTATCTTCCATGACAAGTATTTCTGAGTGGCCTGTTCCTGGTCATTTGCTAAAAAGTGATGTAATTTGTAATTCTAATAGTGTAGCATCCTATTGTTGAACTGCTGAAATGCCTTTAAAAGTTTATAAACTTTTGTTCCCTAAAATATATTAGTATATTTTTGTGTATGTGTGTAATGCAAAAGTAGAATGAATGATGGAAATTAAATATGATGAAGGAAATTTTAGAATGTATTGAAAGAGTTTTATTAGGGAAATGACTGAAATTAACCTTCAACCTGGTCTCAGTTTTCTTTGGTATTAAATTGCTAATACAAGACATTGCTTAGAACCTTCCCATTAAGTAAAATAGTATTGCTTCTTGTTCTTTTGTAGACTACAGTAAAACAGCCAAACTCTGAAATCATTGTAAAATACCTGACCACCAACTTTTTTTTGTAGATAAACTGCAGTTACAGTGTTCACAGGAAGTAAAATATGTCTGAAGTATCTGAGGTAAAAAGCACTTGTGTGTAGCTGCCTTTCTAGTCCTTTAAGTATCCTAAAACAATGAGGGTATTTTTTTGCTATTGCTGGAGAGCAGTGGCTTGAGGAACTTTGCCCTAATGCTGCACTGAAGTGTGGATTTCCTTGTTCCACCCTTTTGTGCTCTTTGCTCATTTCTCACATCATACCTAGAATTTCAATTGCTTCTTTCATCATCTTCCTTGTGTTTCCAAGAGATGCTGAAATTTAGGTAAGTTTTTTTTTAGTTCAGTAGTATCTAAAGTTGGACAGACTTAATTAAATGGCATACTTAAATGCCTTCATAGTTTTTACTTATTTTTCTTATTTTTTCCTATTGATGCTTAGAATAATTTGCATCTGTAAACAGGAGAAATGCTGCTAATGTTTGTTTTGTGTTGTAATGAATAAATCTGATTTAGAAAGTTGCTCTTCCTAATTCACATCTTTAGTGTCTTTGTTTGGTTCTAATTAGTAGGTATTAGCATATGTATTAAAAAGCCAAATCTGCAATTACTATTTGAAAAATTAAATGCTAGGTTTAGCTCATCGTTCTGTTATTTGAATTTGTATTGAACAAAGCATTAGTGCATAAAAGTAGGAAAACTATAAAATTATGGCATAAAATCACATCAATAAAAATGAATTCTTACATGCCAATTCCTCCCACAGTAGCCATGCAGTTGAGCAAAAAAAGAATGATAAAACAAATCAGTTGCTATCCTTCCTGCCTGACATTGAAAAATTCTAAATGTAGAATTTTCAATGTTGAGTTGAAAGTGACTTAATATTAAAGTGCTTTTACAGGATGGAGAGGGAGGAAATCAGGTGGATCACTTCAGGATTTGCCTTAGGACAAAACAAATATGCATTTGTTTTTGCCAGTTGTGTTAATGTGCTGCTCAGTAAAAATGTTTGTATTACTATATCTGTAGTATCCATCACGGTAGAGCTGAAGAATCAGGAGTTCTGGCGATGTTAAAATGTGGCTAATTGCTTCTGCAGAGGTGCTTGCTCTGTTTTTAGAAGCTCCTGCTCTCCTCTGCAGAAGGGGAAAAGAGAGCGAATCGTTGTGGAACATCATTCAGTACCTCGTTATACTCACTGTGCACTCTATTATTTTATAGTGCACATGATACTTTGCTTTTTCCTTAAAAGAGGATTGTAGTAACAGCTGAAAGGCATGTAAATGCAACCCTGAAGATTTTTCCCCGGAAAAGACCTCAAGCATTTTAATTTGCAACTTTATTTTTTCTGATAAATTGTGCTATTTTATTTTATAACAATCTTGCTATTAGCCATAGACAATGGGTGCTGTTTTGGTCAGCTGAACTGCTCTGAGAAGTGCTGCCTCTTCTAACTGCTCCGATACTTATTCCTCTCTCTTTTGCTAACTCAGGTGCTTGTGGGATCTTGGTAATGATGCAGGCTAAAATGGAAAGAAAATAACATTTAGGTTTTCCTCAGCTTGTTTCCTGATGCAATTCATTGTACTGCTGCAGAAATACCTCTGCCTGGAAGAGGGGCAGAGAGACACAGAGGGGGCAGGGGATCGAATGACCAGAAGGAGGAGAGGGGGAGTGGGATCAGCTGTCATGGTGGTGGTGGTAGTTTGTTGGCTTAAATTATTTGTGGGACTGTGGAGGTTGTATCAAGATCTCTATGCACTAGATAAAATGAGCTTTTAAAAATAAAATTGGCTAAAGGGATTGCATTTTCAGTTAAGTAGTGTACCTTCTGAGAAATGACTTTTCAACTGTCTATAAAGTTGCTCCTCTAATTTGCTACGACTGAATCTAGAAATGTCACTTAGATAGAATATGCTTAAAACTTGTGTCTAGAGGAAGAAAACTGACTATAAATGTGATGTTGCAGTGTAGTTAATTAGGATGGCAAAATTACCTGCTCTGTTGACTGCAAGAGTGAAGGGAAGGGCAAAATGGTTGAAACAAGCTGGTTGTCATCTTGCCAGCTATCATGTTTAATTGCTGCTGATGTTTGTGATAGTGGTTCCATCCATATGTATGAAACTTTTCAAGAAACTTAATCAGGTTGATATGTTTTAACAGACAGGTTGATATATTTTAACATGCTTGCCACAAATGTAATTTCAGCTGTTCTAACTTGAGTACCATATTGGAACAGTAGCTTATTTGTCATTGTAGCTTATTTTCTGCTAAATATTAGGCTACCTGTCTTTTATGTTTAAGTTTTTTTGCTACAGCAAAGTGAACGCAAATCAGATACAGTCTGTACTGTTTGTGCTCTGTCACCTATATTAATAACCAAATAACCCTCAGCACTAAGTCATGTCTCTGTTGTGCTATTTTTTCTCTTGACATAGCTGGGATGCCTAGCTGGGATATCACATCTTGTGGACAGCAGCGGATTTGGACTTTGATAAACAAAACACATCGCCCATTGAAGGATACAGCAGTGGGGCCTGAAACCCTGTTTACTGAATATGTGATTATAGAAGAATCAGAATAATTGACCTCCCTCTCAGTGCTGCAAATGGTGAACTCATGCTAGTCAGGGGACCAAAGATAGCAAGGATGTGCATCACTTAACTATCTGCTAGCTGCATGCTCCCAGACAGGTGTCTCGTGATGTGAAAACCCAGCACTTAGTCTACAAAACAAAAATTCTTTCATATGAAATCAAGTGAAACTCTCAACTAAAATTTGTTATAGCAAAGGTCTTAATTAACTTCCTTTGCTGGTTGGGCTTTGTTTTGTGCAAGACTCACCATGAATGACTGCGATTTTGTTCAATCTGATGTTACCTACTTGCTCTTCACAGTACATTCTTCTGGTCACTCATAAAATTTCTGATTTTTTTTTTCTTCTTCTGCAATAATATTTGTGCTCCCAAGATGCGGAAGGCAAAGTATTGATACACTTGTTACAGAACCAGACATGCTGTGCTGAAACTTGGTGTGTTAGAGGTCTCTGGTGCGTTATGAAATGCAGTCATGTAGGTTTATCGGTAGCAGCTGTTTTTGTTCAGTGGACAGTTCCGTCTGGGTTGTGGGGAGAGAGCTGGTGGATTTTAGAGATTAGCTGGTGACAGTTTTCCCTGGGTAGTGTACCCAGTTTAAGCAGAGCTACTGTAACAGAGATAGAAAGTGAAAAGGGACCTGTGAGAAAAACACAAGCTCTGCTAATTTTGTGTGTGTATGTGTGGGTGTGGGTGTGGATGTGAAAAGAAGCCTTCAAGATTTGGGTATCTGCATGTGGGTCTAACTGCAGATGTCCTTGCTTAGAGGAGCGCTTGACACTTCCTCCTTCAGCAGAGATATATCCAAGCTGTTACAGACACCATTTGGACATACAAGGCCTGGATGAGGAGTCAGAGCAGCTGCGTCCTTGTGCAGGCGAGAGGGCGGATGTCTGGTTTATTGGATTACCTCTTGTCAGATCACAGCAATGCATGCTTCTTAAATCCCTTGGGACAGGGAGGGAGTGTCATATAAGCAATGGCTTATTTTAGGTAAACTAATTTAGACAGCAGTCTGTTATATTGCTCTTTTCTGCTGAGAAATGCTGGAATGTTTTACTAAAGGGTAAAGTTCAATCTTGAATGTGTTTATGTAGGATGCTGTGTTTTTTTGTGGGCAGGAGCTGCATGGCAGGTAGGAGCTGGGCAGAGGGCCTGCAGCAGCTTCATTAGTTTCTTCACCCTTTGTTTAACTTCGGGAAGTGGTGAGTAAGTGCTGGCTTTTAATGCTATTCCTCCTCTCTTGTTTCTCCTCTTACCCTTTTTTTCGAAGCTTATGCTGGTTAAGAGTTATGGTTGCTGGTTAAGAGCAATGGAAGATTTCTTGGTTTAATTCTTGGCTGTTTGAACCTGATGTGTTTGGAGAAAGTAGTGTAGGTTTTATGGATCTTCAACAGTGTTGTTGTCTTTTATAGAATTACTGCTATGCTCAGGTCTTGTACTAGTTTCTTAGTACATACAGCAATGTTTTGCTCTCCAGTTGAAGGAGAACATCTCAAGCCCAGAAAGGGCCTGAGAATAGTGTATTTTAAACAACTACTATACGGTGGTTAGTTATCTTTATCTTGTAAGGGGCAGCATTGCTCCTGCACTTCAGATTCCAGTTCTGTGCTGTCTCTCATGGTGTTTGGAAAGCCTCCAAATACTGCACAGGAGTGGATTTGTCTTCCTCGAGGAGGAAGGTCTCTTGCCTTTCACAACTTAGACACTGCTGCTAGAAGGCTGCTGGCTGTACGGAGAAGAGGCAGAATGAGGGATCACGGGATCACTTTTGGGGCTCTAAGGTAGATATAAGAGGCAGTTCAGCAGAGATAATCCCTTCAAAGGAAAAGCTATAATGTTTGAATTACATTGTAAACCTAGAACAGCTTCTTGTGTTACAAGAGAATAAGAATTCATCCTGTGCTTATACTTTATGTAGTCATGACAGGGAATTTCGTGCCCAGATTTTTGCAAATGTGATACGAGTGAAGCTCTTAATCTTGTCTTTTAAGCACAATGGGTGCTTGCTTGGAAATGCTTTTAAGTACTGTTTTTTTCACTCCCTCAGATCATAGTCATATAAAAGGTTCATTTAGGCTGTGGTACCACTGAGAGGGAAAGGAGGCTGGGAATTTCTGGAATCTGTTCTGACATGGGCAGAAAATAACTGTTTTGTCATCTTATCATCTTTAGTAGACTACAGTTGCTGTTGCAACAGTCTGCGTGACAGTACAGTGCAGACTGGGGACAAGGAGATATAGGAATGCCTTTTTAATGTTGATGATCACAAACTGATGATTATTTGTAGAAAATGGTAATTGACAAGGCAATTGTAAATGAATAGATGTAGATGTAAAACAGTAGAATTTTGAAAGCTGTTTGAAATGTTTTTCAAACCATCAAATCCAGAAATCTTAGTAATGAAGAGACTGGTGGTAGTTGGATGATTCTTTCCTGTAACAAAAAGATTAATTGAAAATTTTGGAACAAATATTTGTACAAACTGATCTGTGTGGGTTCAAGCTCTCTCACCTATTTCCTAAATTAAAGGCTTACAAAGTTCTGTAGTTTAATTGTAAACTCTGTGGAGTTTTGTTTCCTCCCCTTGACTGTAGCGCTCTCTACCCAGTGTAATTGGGAACATTTTACAATGGTAATGAGCTTGGCAAGAGAAGAGCCCTTTGCTTGCTGCCAGAGTAAAGCAAATAAACAAATAAGGAAAACAAAAGACGATCCCTCCCTGTCCCCTTTGCTGGTTGCATGGGGCGGCTGGCACCGCAGGGCCATACTGGTGGAAGGGTGGACTGTCCTGCTGCGCATTCTCTGCAGATGGCCTGGAATCAGGCCACCCTGAGCAAAGGGGAAAATACCACGCTCTCAGCCATCCCACTTGTGATTTAATTTTGTGATTTAATTGGAACCAAAGCTAACTTAAACATAAAAGGGGGGAAAAAGTGCATTGTCAATTAAAACTGTTTTTCTGTTTCCAAAAATTGCATCACAGTTCTGCTCTCCTGACTATTGACTCCATCCTTGTATTTCCTCAGGAGAATTCTTAGTTCCTCCACAGACAAATGTTAGTGGCTTCTTCATCTTAATGATAAATCCTTTCCTTTTTGGGATACCTTCCTCCTAAGTCTCACTGTGGTCATATGGACAGAAGACAGAGTTATCTTTATGTTGCCAACATCCAGAAGAGGTGATTAAACATTGAACTTCTGCCTTCAAGAGTGAAGTGATGCTTCCAAAGCAGCAAATACAGTGCTGTTCCTCAGGAGCATCCCAGGCATCTAAGTGCACTACCAGACTGATTTACATCTACACCTGTGATAATCAAAACTAACCTGATAACACAAAAGTAAATATATCATGTAGCCCTCTTTGAGCAACTTGCAGTCCAAAACTGTGGACTCTATCTGAATATATTATGTATTAAATTGACTGCAAAAAATATGCTGAATGTTACAATACCAGGTACATACCTGCATTAATCTAGTTGTCTCTACCACTGACTACAAGTGCAGACTTCTCATTGCTCATCCAATCTGCTGGTAGCATGAGAGAGAAATGCTTCTCTTTTCACGTAGCTTTTGTATTATTTGGTCGGTCACCATTAAGGAAGCAAAGCAAAAAATACATTAGAGAATACAGCAGTCATTCTTTGCAGTTATTCAGGCAAAATTTGACACCATTAAGGAAGTAGAACACCCTGGCTTTAATTGAAGGATTTGGTAATAATGTTTTGTAGCCCGTTACTAGGTAAAATCTATGATTCTTGTCACGTAGCATTTTCAAATCTGGAGAAGGAGCCGCTAATGTTTGTGGAATGAAATAATTTTAGGAAGAACATGGAAAATGACTTAACCTAATTCTTCAGTGCAGTGTTTACACTGTGAAATGGGGACTGGTAGTTTAACACTTCCTGTTGTTTAGTTAGAGTTTGTTGAATGTTGCCCTGTCACAACTGGTGGAAGTGTAAAGCTGGGATATGGGTTCCTCTAAATGCTTAATGACTGCAAAGACAGTGTTGTTTAGAAAATAAAGTTCAAGTCATCTGTTTCCCGTAAAATATTTCAAGAATGCAATACAAATCCATATTTAGAATAACAAAGCAGGTTAACTTTTTAGAAACCAATGGCAGTTTAAGGCTGGTGCTACCTAAACAGTCATAAAAGGCCCAATAAAAGTACTAAAAGTACTTTCAGATGTACCCAATATGCTAGAACCTACTTTAGACATGCCCCTCATTTAAGAACACAGAGGGAAAAGATAAACTCTCTAATAGTCTTTGGCTTGCAAGATTGCACTGTGAAAGAATCTAAACATGAGTGGGGAGGTATTTCCTTGTGATGAAAATAGCCTAAAACTTTATGCGTTGGAGGGAGCTTGTGTCTTTTACTGGCCTGACTTAGGTGCAAGATTGAGTATTAAAGTATGGACCTGTTGGAAAACTGTATGTTATATGGGTCTGCGTTTTGGGGTGCAGATGAGCTGCATTATTTTCACACTGAAAGTGAAGATATAAAGAAACTGTACTCCAAAACCAGCAGTTTTTATAAAGATTTTTGAAAGTGTTCCAGAAACTTTTTTGTTTTTTATTGCGACAATTTCTCAAATATAGGAGTTTGCAGGACAGAGAAACCTCCTAACTTTGCTCTAAAGGATTGAAGACAAAAAAAAAAAAGAAACATACTGTCCGTAAAAACAAATGTAACACACATACTTCATCGCTTAAGCTCTCTGTTTACCAAGAATTGTTGGTGGGTATGACTGCCCCCCTCTTTTCTTTCTTTCCCTTCTGTGTTGACTAATCTGTAAAGCAAGGCTTGTGTGATAGTTCTGCGACATCCGTCTGCTGGGCTGCAGCGTTTACACAAGAGCAGAGCCAGCTCTTGAGTATGTATGAGGGTGCTTGACATGCCATTCAGTTACCGGCTGGAAGGAGTTTATGCATAGGTGGGTACTTCTATCTGAGGGAACACAGCTTGCTCCAAAATATGGCTTAGTTTTCAATAATGTCTTGCACTAATCTAGTCTACCAGGTCTTTTTCTTCAGAGACTACAGTTCTGTGTTCTTGAAATAGCTTGTGTTTGTGAACGAATAAGAAAGCGGGTTTTTCAGAGCAATGCTTTCATGAAGGTTTTATTATAGAAATGTTTTAAATAAGTAACAACCTTTGGGTTTATCTTAGTCCATAAGTGCAGGTTCTCACTCTTAGCCTGTTCTTAAATGCCTGGAAATAGAAAGATGGAGGAACGGTTTATATTCCAAATGTATGTATGTAATCTCCAAAGCTTCTGCATAGTCAGACCAAAAAAAAAAAAAAGGGCAGGTAAGACAGGAAGCAATATTGTCACAAGAGAAGGATGGCTTTTTTCACAGGCTCTAATTCCCTTGCCTTCAGTGGGCTTTGCACCAAACTCATACATTAATGTAAGGAAAGTTCTTTTGCTTCCTGTGTTGAATGGATTAACCTGTAGCTGATTATTTCAATGACTTCCAGAAATGTAGCTGTGGGTTTTTGCATTCTATTTAGCAGACAATATTATTTAATTACGATTTTTGATACAAGTGCAGTAAAATTTCAATTGTTTCTGCAAATTTTGGTGAACTGAAGTCGGGTTTTAAATCTTAACTACCTAAAATTAACTACCTAAATGCTCCTCGATTTACCATGCCTTCTTGTACTTCTTACCACCTTCCATCTGCAATTATTATTCTGCTACCAGGGGGTGTAGTAATGTTTCATGGCCAAGGCCCTTGTGTAAGGATACTGGGAAGCTGTTAGTGCCACAGTGCTCTTTGATTTCAGATAACTGGTGATTTGTAGAGTACAAAATGTATGCAGACTGCCTTCTGGCAAAGCTCCAATATCTGTTGTGGAAAATACCGAAGAATAAATAGTAATGAGGTGTTTTGTCGAGTATTTGGTAGTTCAATATAATTTTTTTTTTAAACCTCTTTGCTAGGTGAAAAGCTAACTAGATCTCTGCCTTTACTGAAACCCTTGCTGAAGAAGCTGGTAAAATATTTTTAAACTTGCTGTTTGCAAGTCAGTTTTCTTAGCTTTCAGAGGGAAGAAAAGGATTGCTCTGTATTTTTACCCTATTGTTACAAATATTTGCTAGGATAATTTACTAAGCAATATTAGTGAACATGGAATAAAATGCTTTGTTTACAAGCTGAACCATTTTTGTTGTGGCAAATTGCATTTCATATTTTCTTGGGGTGGCTGAAGATTGCTAGTGCAGGAATCAGAGATTTGTGTTTTATTTTGAATTTGACTATCATGCTGGGTGACTTTAGGGATGTCTTTCTGTTCCTTTTTACTTTCATTTCCCATCTCTAAAATGACTAAGTCCCGTATAGAATACTTTGAGATCTGCTGATAATACGAAAAATTGGATATTGTTACATCCTTGAGATATTTAATCTGCATGTTATTAAGCTGGTAAGAAGGCTTGAACAGTGGTGTGCATGTTAGATATCTAGATAGGGAGTGGGACAAATGATTTAATTTTTTTTTATGGAGTGACTTTTATATCAGCATAGATTGCAATTTCAGAAAATGCAGCACACCTTTAAAGTTAGGGAACTTAGTAATTCCAGTGTGACTAAACCTGATTTGCAGCCTCAAATTTTTTTTTTCTTGGAGAAAAATTCTTTTTTTTTTTGACACAGATGTAGTTCTGTGCACTGCAAGATGAGTGTTACACGATTTCATATGTTATCATTTGTCTCTCCCCAGCCCCCCATGCAATTCAAGACTGCGTTGTGTTGGTTGCAGTTCAGCTTGAGGTTGAATGAGGCAATGTAGATGTCATTGTCCGCATGAAGTGCACTCTTACCTGTTGATCCTGAAGAAACTTGGTGTTGGTTGCTTTGAATCAAGGTTACTAACTTGCTGAAGGAACAGCTTTTCCCTATCCTTTCGTCCTGGCATGGGCACAACCTTCATTTCACTAATACCAAGAAGCAAACGGTGAGAACTCCCTCTTATTTGATAAGGACACACAGATGTGTGAGGCCTGTGAAACAAATTTGCCTTTTCCAGATTCAAAACTGGATTCAGGCTGGTTCAGAAAAAAAAAGTGACTGGTTGCCAGTGGTATTTGACAAGTGGCTACTCTGTGCAATTTGTACTCTTCAGGCTCATGGGCAAGTGTACTGCCTTTTGCTAAGGTAGCAGTCTGGTTTGCAGGAGCAATATTCTCCTCCAGTTTTGGATTCTTCATTACTATTTGATTCCAATGAGATGGAATAGCAGATTATTTGAGGTAACAAGCTGAATTTTTTGTGCTGGAGAGATGTCTTTATGTGGGTTTCTGGAAAACTAGGCATGTACAAAGTGAATCTTTTCCCCAAAATCAATCTGACTTTTTCTAAGCCATACTTTTGAAGATGCTTATATTTTGAAATTAGCTGGGTAGTAAGAAACAACTGTTCAATTATAGTCCAAGAAGTAATTGATAGTGAAGATGCTATTCTGAAACTTAAAGATTTCGTTTCAGTTTGGCTTATACATTAAAGGAATAAGCAAGAGTTCTCAATAGAGGTACTGTTGTAAGCTGTTTCTAAGTTATTTGTGAGACACTAGCAGGAATTTAAGATACATCTGGCATTACAATAAGCTGAATGAGTTCTGGCAGCATTTACAGTCGCAAGCTCTAAACAGTGTTTTGAGTAGCCCATTTTTCAGTAGAGATAAATCTCCTCTACTTTACACCATCTTTTCAAGGGAGCCTCTGAAAAAGCCAGTGATGCAGCAGGTTTGTCAAAGAAGCATGCTTTACCATCTTGACTTTTTGTTTTCACCAGACTATCTTGAGGCCTGAGGCAGAGGGAAGGAAATGTGACACTCCCAGGTCCTGTGGCTGCATCTGAACTGTTGTTTAGGCTTTGAGTTTTCTATGGTTGCTTTGCTGTTAGCGTCATAACTGTGAGCACATTTTTCACTAATTTTTCCATAGTGGTCTGGGGACATGCCTTTTTGACCAGAGGAGTAAAGCAGAGCAGCCAATATAATTTTTTAAATTAGGAATTCGGAGGAAGTCTCTTGTATTTAGATGTCTTTAGAAAACTTTCATCCTCAGTACCCTGATTTTCATTAAAACTGCATCTTCACTATTGACTTTTAAAGAAGTGACATATTAGTCTGTTAGGTAATACGTGGTTTAAGATAATTGAGGGATTTAAAGGTTGATTTTCCTCTGCTATGGACTCCTGCATCTTCACTTTTTTTTTTTTTTTTTCTCCAGTACCTAAGAAGGGATTTATTTGAATCCAGGACCTAATGAAGAGGTTCCTTTCGAAAAGGCAGGTGTTTTCAGACAGAGAATTTTCTTTAAGAGGAAAACCACTGTTAATATTATGTATTGGAAATATTAATTCATTTCTTCCTGACTTACGGATGAGTTGTACTTGAATTTTAAATTGGTGCCACTTTTCTGCTTGTCATGTAACAATACTCTGTGATTTATAAAGTGCTGCTTTCTCTCATGAGAAAGTGAGATTTCTGTGAGAGAGCTGAGGCTTTTACCAAACGGAAAACGTTCTCTTTTTGCTCTGTTTGCATATCTTTCTTTAAACTGCTGCCGTAAATTGACAGTTGTATAGAGCTGTACAGTTTCTTAAGCTTATCAAGTATTCTTCAGAACGACCCTGGGAGGTAAATACTCTATTTCCCACACGTAGGTAGGGAGATGGAAAGTGGTGTGCCTAGTGTCTCCCTGTGAGTCAGTGTCAGGTTTTGGTTTTAAAAGTCACCAGTGGAGAACTTGGTGACATATTTTCCAAGGAACTTGATACAACCTTGAGCAAATCAAGATGATGTGTGTTTACATGAAGGAAGTTACAGCTTCTATCACCAGTATAATTTTGGAAGTGTGCTGAGAATGAGAGGAAGTGGAGGACTTCCTGCATTAGTTTCTGTGGCTGTGTGTAGAGGCTTTCTAAATTGCAGCTGTTTTGCACAATTGGTGACAACTTGCATTAGAAAAGGGATAAGTCTCTTGATGTGAATTAGTAAATTTGTCTTTATTACTTTTTTTTTTTAAATAAAGTCTAGGACCTTTGCTAACTTCATTATAGGATAGAAGAGTGATTTTGAAGCCAGAAAGAGATGCCTTTATTTAAGGAAATGTTAGCAATCTTTTTTTTTTTTTTTTTTTTTTAATATATATCTGTGGGGGAAAAAGTATTGCTGTACTAGCTGGTCAGTGAGAGCATTTTCAGAAAGAGAAATGCATGCCAGATTTGATTAGGAAAGCCTTACTGTCTGACACTTTTTTTTTTTTTTGAGCGTTCATGATGATCACTAAGATGAAATAATTTATAGAATCTTGTAGTCATATTAAGGGAGAAAGGCAGACTGGAACGACAGCTGTTGCTGGAAATGGCTTGTTGCTTCTAGGTTCTTTTCAGAGAGGTTTTCACTGTGCTCTGTTGCCGATGTGGATATCCTGTATTAAACTTGGCAAACCAGAACAGTTGGGGTTACTGTTTCCCCAACAACCTGAAGGGTGTGTGTTTACTGCAGATAACTGCAGTATGTTTAATATTACGTATTCTAAGATAATTGAGATGGGGCCCTCTATTTTCAATGCAGAATAAACTGGATTAGATCATTCTCAATTAAAGATATGCTGTTGATATTGCCAGCTAACTAGACACAGAAGATTTTATGATGAGATAATGACCTAGTGTTTTAGGTTATTGTGAAAGTAAACTTTTAAAAGTGAAGACTAAAGACAAAGGTGACAGCCAAACTAAGAACTCTAGTCCATTTTGCAATGTTAAGATGGAATGCAGCAGGGAGTAGTTGAATTTCCAGAGTCCAGCTGCTACACAGACCTGTAGGACATGCAGGAGACAGCAGTACAAGTGTACATCCAAAATAATGCTTAATTTCCCAAGTGCATAGAAAGGCCAGGAGTTCTTTATATTCCTTGCAGACTGGATATATTTACACCCCTCCTCCTTTTTGGTGTCTTTCTCAGAAGTGTTACTCAGAGAACCAAAACACAGATTTCTTTAAGAGGCTTACTCAAGAGTTGGCCATTCCCAACAGACAGGAGCAGGTAGGGCAACTATGTTCGCTAGCAGTTCTTCCTTGACTGGCTTTCAGTTTTTAGTTATTTTACCAGTGTAGGTGTTGAAGTTCCAAACTATTCTGCCAGTTGAGCTGCACGTGCTACAGTTCTTCTCTAGCTTTGAGTGAGGACAACATTCTGCAATATGTCAAGACTTCTCAGGCTTCAGGAAAGAGAAGAGATCTCTAAGGTCAGATAAAGTGAGTCTGCTAATTAGGGAGAGGAATGTTCCCTTTCTGTATGTTTATATACCCATAGTTATTCTATTCTAAGTTATTTTCCATCCCTGTTATTGTAATTTCTAGTTATTTCACCTGTACTGTTTTTCTAGAAAGTGACTGAAATTGCTGCTCAGTGTTTTCATCAGATAATTTCATTGTGCTTTTCATTTTAAACTGTAGTGGTTTAAACATTGTCGCACTATTATAAGCACAGATTTTTTTTTTTAATTGCTTACCCATCTCTGCCAGAAAGGTGTCAGGTTTCTGTTTTCCTCCATTTTATATTTGAGAGCTGCAGACACAATAAGCTCAACTGCAGTAAGCATGAAATCTCAGACAAGTCAGGATGCTGGCAGCAGTGTTATTTGGTGTCTGTGGTTACTAAATGTTGTGAAAAGGATGCAGGGAGGCATACAGAAAGGCCTAGTCAGGGAGGCTCGTGTAATCTGTCGTTGCAATCTGCACTCTGCTAACCCGACTTCCTTTTAAGTGTAGAGAAGAGGCCTACATGGATTAAAGGTCGCTGTACGTATTGCTGCCAGATTGCATCATTATGGCCAACTGATGCATTTTGTTCCGTGCCCTTAGGCATTATGGGTTGTAATTTGTATGAAAATTGGAGATGAATACATTTGTTTCTTTTTGTTATTGTGAAGTGAAACGAGCATGAATTCCGCATGGTTTTTAGCATTCTGCCCAGTTCTCACACCGAGTCAATAAGATACCTGTGACACTAGTTGTAATAAAACCATTTGCACGTGGTTGTCTGTACAGCCCAGCAGGCTGAATCCAACCTTATTTAAATGAAATTTTATTGTTTTAACTATTCATGATTGAATAGATATGCAGGAAGAGGATTCAAGATCTGCTTCAGTTGACAGATATCTTTCTCCTTGGAGAAATATTTGTTGGAACTTAATAAGCTTTTATGCTTTAGAATAGTAAATATGATTGAAAGTTGAGTTGCATATTTAAGAAATTATACATCAGTTCCTGCTGACCTTTTCACGCGATGGGTGTTTTTTATGTGTGCTCCCTAAGGGGTTCGGCAGATCTATCATCCCCCAGTCAAAGAAACTAAGTGTATGGCAGCTCAAGTAAAAGGGGTGATAGAGCAGTGTGAGTCTGCCAATGCAGAGAGAGGGCTACAGGGACAAAGCATGTGGCTGTGCTCTGGACTTTCGGGCAGATAATCTAGCTGAGACATTTTTGATTTCTGAAGAAAGAAAATGTTTGAAATATTCTTTATTCAGTCTTATCTCACAAACACTGACGTATATTAGACTAGACTTATATTAGACTTGTTGCTGCCACCTACTATTACAATTTGTCTGCATTAGTTCGTTCAAGTACTAAATATACATTCTTTCCTATTAAAAGTAAGCTTACAAAGGCTTTTTAATATTTGAAAT
Source organism: Crypturellus soui (assembly GCA_032275445.1). Classification (NCBI taxonomy): domain Eukaryota; kingdom Metazoa; phylum Chordata; class Aves; order Tinamiformes; family Tinamidae; genus Crypturellus; species Crypturellus soui. Next base: position 424,136 of record JAUBNY010000383.1, on the reverse strand, counting down.
GTTCGAATATTGAATATACTGAAATATTTTCAGTATTTGAAATATGGTCTGTCTGTTTTTGAATGCAGTGATTTGTGCTGTTAAGTAAACTAATCCAAACAAACAATTTGTGATATTTGGAGATAAACATGGCTGAATAAGGTCAGGGCAAAAGGAGTTTTCTCCATAAAAATATTAGTTTAAGATGAGTAGCCTTTTTGTTAGCTTCTTATGGTGGGGTCTAAGTAAGGATATGTGATGTTGAAACTTCCCTATTAGTTGTCATTTTTAACCTGAAGCTTGAGTGTTGTGAAGAGGACTTATCAAAACCAAATTTAATCAAGGGAGTTTCATGTACTTGTGATGACAGTTATCTTTACTTTGGCAGGCTATTTTTTTAGGTCTTCAGTCTGCCAGTGTTCTTGGGCTCATGAGTTTTTGGCCTCCCCATCCTGATTAAGCTGATTGAGAGAGAGTTTTCATTTTAAAGGTCACAGTGTGGGAAGATGAGAAGAATTACTTCAGATTATGTAATGGGGTATATCTAATTTATTTTGTTTCTTAATCTATTGAGGTATTTAACGTATTCAGGTATTTTGTGCTGCTATAATATCTGGGCTCTTTTTGTTGTGCAGAATCACCATCACAAGTGAAAAGTGTAGAGGAGTTCAGAGAAGGCTGCAAGCATCTATCTTTCTTGTAGTTAATGACTGGCTTTTTTGCACTAAGAGATCTGTTTGTTGGTGTGCCATGCAAGGCAGACTCTCCTCTATGGACGTTGAAGAGGCAACCAGTGTCTGCCTTCAACCTCTGAAGATGTTCATTGCTTTCTTTTGAAAGAGAAAGTCTGTCCTTATCTCAGAAGTGTTGTGTAAAGCAAAAGGTCATTCAGAGTCAGAGCTCTAGTTGAGGGAACTGGAACAGCAAAATAATCAGTGTGATTTAAAACAAATTATTATTTTAATATGCCAAGCTTGTTTAACATGCACTGTGAGAAAAAGATCCTGAGGGTGCTCTGCAGCAAAGGATTGGGCTCTCTTCACCTTAGCCATTGGATAGTCACTCTTTCATTTTTTTCTGGTATGATCATTGCTGAAAAGTGAAACTGAGTGCTGCCCTCCGAATTACTGCATTGATTGAACATGAGGTTCCCTACTTTTCCTGGCAAGCTGATCTCACCTGTAACCTGGCAGGGAGAGTGGGCAGAAGGCTCCCTCTGCAGCCAGCTCCTGCCAGTGCTCCTGCAGAGAGCAATGTGCTGCCGTGCAGTTGGGGGCTTGGAATGATTTCTAGGGAACGGAATCAGCCTGCAGCTATGGAAACTTGCAGAAGTGCACAGAATGTTCTCACACCGAGTTTGAAATTTTTCTGCTGGCTGCTGCCAGTTGGGTATTTCGGGCTGAGATGCAGACTTTCCGAGCTTCAGGGCATCGGCAAACTAGCATGCTTATGTAGTGACGTACATTCCTCTTTGGAGTGCTCTGCTTGCATCGTAATACAGATCCAGACACCTTTTTGTGAGCTTTATACTCCTTAGTACTCTAAGGAAGTGTGTTGTTCTGCCAGATGAGTTTTATGAGGTTAGAGTGCTCCACTCCTAGATTTCATATAGTTGTTCAATACTTAGCATTTCATTATGTTAGAACCATCCAAATCTTAAACAGAAACAACTGATTGAAAGTGCAAACATTGACCCTATAAGGTTCCTTATGTCAAATAAAGTAATGAAGTTGTTGTTAGTAATCAATTATTAATTATAGCATACTTATTAATTCAAAGTTTTGAATTATTGGGCATATATTCTTTAAGCATCTTGATCTTACTTCCCAAAATAACTTATAACACTAGAAAATTTTTAACTCATTTTTCTGAGTTCATTTCTGAACGTCTCAGTTTGCGTTCTCTTGTTTGCATTTACATTGCAAACTGCTCTTACATTGTCCTTTTAAAACAGGAAGCCTGAAATGCAGTGCTTTGATGCAAGACTACTGATTTCTGAGCGGAGTCTGTGTGCTGATGTCGCATCATATGATGTAAACTTGCAAAGCTTCTGTTTGTAGACTTTGTAGCCCTTGTGCAGAAGGAAATGAATGTGACAAAATAGAACCCTGAATAATACACAGAATTACACAGAAGGAGGAAAAGCAAGGCACAGATGTGAAGCAGAAAAGTAAATAGTGTAGAAGCTGGTACATTTGTCATGTGTAGAGTTGTCTTCACTAGAGGGCAGTACTGGTTCAATTTCCTTTTAAATTTCAAGAAATAGGTAATAAGCCACTTCTGGTTGTGGTGTGCTCTTCTAAATACAGCTTTTAGGGATGACTGAATGCAGATATTCTACTATATTTTTTTTTTTGGTTGGTGGCTTGAGAAGAATTGTGAATAGCTTTCAGAACACCTGTGTAAAATTAGGGTCAATCTGGTGTTACGAAAGATTAAGTTTTGTCATTTGTCTGTTATTAATGGTAGGGTTGATTCTTTGGTCATCTGCCCCTCAGCCTCACAGCTGCAAGGAATCTGTCTGCGATTCCACATTCTCCTCCTTATGTTCCGAGCCCCAGAGCCGGCCAGCACAGTGAACACAGCCCTGTTCTGTACAGCTGCATTCGCCATCTCCTGGGTGCATACTGTAGGGAACTCAATGCCATGACATAAAAGCAGCTTCACATTTTATTGATAATTCCTGGATGCTTATTTTTTTTTGCTGGAAATATAGTCCGTTTAAGAGAGTGTCTTGTTAAATGACTGATGAGAACATGTAAACGTCAAGTCTTATTAAAATCTTATTAAATATAAGCTCCATTTAAAGTCCTTTTTTTCTCTAACGCCTGTTTTTATATTAGAGACACCTTCCACAGGGTGGAGCTAGTGGAATAAACACGTCCAGGAATAAAACATCTGGGTGTTTCTCCTGGTGGAATAAGATGAAAGATGAACGAAATTCCTGATATTTCTTAAAACATATATAAAGTGACCATTTTAGTGCTTTGCAAGAAAGTGATTGAGTTTTAGAAGAAACAATTTTGAACAGATATTTTGAACTTTCTAATGTGTATTGAGTCACTGGAGTTAATGTTGTGGAAGAGGAAGGACTGGAAAAATAGTTCTCATTATTTATTTATTCTTTAGAATTACTGTTTCTTTATTTCCATACTGATTTGAAAGCCAGGCAGAACTAGATGGAAAGAAGCATTAGTAAAATGCTTACTAAATCTTCATTTAATGTGTGCAGGGGGGTTATTTATTTATTTATCAGACTTGCCCTGAAAGAAGAGGAGGAAACTTTATGATAACAGCTTCTCCAATAGAAAATAGAAAGACCAGCAGCCCTTTCCTCTCTTTGGGGCAGCTGCCCTTTCGAGAATAAGATATATAACTCCTTTCTTTAGAAGAGAATGTTTTTCTGTTTTTACTCTTACCTGCTAGAAATTGTATTTTGCTGAAATTACCAGTATTTCAGGCAGTGCTTCAGTAATCAGTTTTTAGGGAGCCACGGGCTCCTGACTCCCATGCTTCTTTGAGTATCCTAAGTGTGTCTTACTCTTTACTGTCTTGGTGGAAATCCCCTGCTGTGGATTTTGTTGGAATGGAATTCATCATCTGCTCGCTGTGCCGCTGTTGGTAAGATGGTTTTGTTTTTTAACTAGCTAGCACAGACGTGTATGGACATGAACCTCTACTGTGTAGACACAAGCTGCAGAAAAACTTAGCTGCAGAGGGAGAAGAAACATTGGAGAGAGGGTAGCCGGAGGGAGGAAGTAACTGAAGTCTTAAGTGTTTCACCTGTCCTGCTTTTCTGCCTCTAGCTAGCTTTTTATCTTGATAACAAATATTAGCAGTGTAGGTTTATCATATCTCTTTGTATGAAATAACACTTTAAGCTAGAAGAGGCAGTTTACTGAGCACTCCTTTATAACCATTCTTCCACTGTTGCCTTTCTTTAATACAGATACTCTCAACGTGTTTAGACCAAGATAATTAATATTTTTGTAAGGTCTATGTTGTCACCTCATACTTCAATTTGAGGATTTGGAGTAGAAGGCTGTGAAAGATTTTCTGAAGGTGACATGTTTGTGTTGTTTTCTTTGTGCTTTGCAGTTGATGTGCTAGTAAGCCAGACATAAGAAATTAGTTATATTTCATGTTGTAGTTCAGGATCTCACTAGGTTACCAGGTAAGACTCATACAGAATCTGCTCCTTTCCTTACCAGTTTTGCTACCCTACTGTCTGATGGTCTGTCTTCTCTCCAGTTTTAAGCACAGGAAATAGCATATGGCAAATGCAATCCTAAGCAGGGATTTTGGGTGTCTAATTACAAATGGCTCCTTGGATAGCCTGACTGTTGCTGGTTTTTAGGCTTCATGAGGGCGACTGGCTAAACGAAATTCTAATTTATTTGTTTCTGTTGGATCTATTGCAGATCCACATTAAGAATTCTACTTTAAACTTTAGTTTCCCTCAGACACCATTGCTCTCTTGGCTTGTTTAGAACCATCAAAAATATCTTTTTCATTTGGTTTCAGCTCTGAGTTTTTCATTTACTGTTGTCATGCCAGATGTTCAAGTATCAGTTCACTATTAGCTGAGTAGAAATATCTGCTGGTATGGAAGATGTGGTATAGGCCATTTGGATAGGCCTACGGAGAACCCTGCCCTATAATATAATGTTAGATTAGATCTCTGAACCACAACCTTGGAATAGAAATTTAACCAGCAAAAAAATGAAGTAATATGAACCAGGGTGGAGTGGACTTGAAATCATGGGCCCTTTTGCCCAGCTTTTATGGGACATGTGGTTGTGTGAAGGCAAGAATTTTTGCTCTTCCCTCCCATATCTTCTGCCAACGTGGATGTCCAGTTGCCAAGGAACTTTCCCAGCCTCTTTTTTTTTTTTTTTTTTCCCTAGCACTAGCAAAAAATCTGTTTCCTCTCTGAAAGCAGTATCACAATCAGTTATATAAGAATATTTTAGATATGAACTTTTGCATAATTCTGTTGTTTTGTAATAATGAGATATTCTGTAGCAATCAATTCCAAACTCCAGTGACTGACTGCAGAGTGTTTGATTACGCATTTCTTGTTTACGTTTACAGAAACTGTGGTGATTCTGACAGGGAGTTTCACGGTCAGTTGAGATAATAAAGGCAAGGATACCAAAGATATATTTATTATAAATTAATATTTATTTTCTATTTTACTTATGGTTTATACCCTAGTGACAAAAGCGCACTGAGCAGACAGTTCAGAGACATTCTTCGTTGGTAATATCGTCTTGGAGCAAATATTTTCTTAGCATGTAGTAGCCAAGAGATTGTAGTTGCTTTATTTAAACTTTGGTATGAAGATACCAAAATAGCAATCCTGAAACAGATCCTTCCAAGGAATATACATGGACAGAGGCTTAAGACCTAACCAGACTTAAAGAATGGAATAGGCAAAGCTGTTAATTAGCTGAGTTCCTTTACTGCCTCTTCTCTCTGCAAATCCCATTTTCAGAAAAGAATGTGGGAGAATTACAGGTTAGTCGTTTATGTAGCTTCCCATCAGTGTGAAAATCCCATCATGGATTACAAAGAGAGAAATTGATACAATAAGTTTTTAAGAGTGATGGTGGAAGATATGATGACTGGAAAGGTGGATACTGTCCACCAAAAGCTGCCTGTGGCTTCAGCATATACTTTTTCACGTTCCTTAGTCTGTAGGGTTAGTTTCATCTTATGTTTGCTTCTTTTATGTTGTTTTTCATGTTACTATTGGACCTAGATGCTCATAAAACTGAGGAATTGAAAATATAAATGTTATCCTCTTATTCCTGCTCACAGTGTACTCTGACACAGTTGGTCTTAGAGTTCTGTGTATTGCATTTGAAGATAACCCTTCCCTGTGATGCAAGAAGAATATGCCTTATAGATTGAGCAGTGACACCTCCTGTAAGACTAAGCCTAGCTTTAAACCAGAATCAAACCCAGATGTTTGGAAGTAATGCTTAACTATGCAGCAAAATCTTATCACTCCATGCCAAAAATAGTGCAAAATTACTTGGCTGTTCACTGAGCCCTAAGTCTGTTAGAGTTTAGTTGTCAATGCTTGACTCGACATTTGCACTTCCCTTTCTACCTTAAAAACTACCTTGCATAGAATTTAACGGTAAAGCAGTTATCTCCATTGGTCACAATATATTTTTATTTTTATTTTCTTTCTCTCTGTTGGAGTATCCTGATAAATGATTAAATGTGTAATCAGGTATTACATTGTCTTTTTTGCCCTATTTTACTGTCTCTGCTTATGTTATATTGACTCTGTTGGTTTAATGGTTTTCTATTAACTAGCGCACATTAACTGGGATGTGTAGGTAGTCTATAACTGATTTAATTTTCATTTTTCATTTTCAGTTCACGGAATTGGGCGATGTTCAAGAGTGGCTAGCCAGCTGTAGGTTGTAGATGAGCATACACTTGTTGTGAATTGAATACAAACTGGAAACTCATCTCTGAAGAGGTTACACCTCTTCAACGATTGAGAAATTAAAGAAGGGAGGAGACAGAACAGGAACTTAAAACCAGTTCATCAGCTACAGCTATTATATGTTAAATGACAGTAAATCACACAGTAGACATTTCATAACAGCAGATAGATATCCTCAATTGGATAATCCCAAATTTTCCTGGGAGGAGCTATGGATATGATCATATAGTTACAGTATATCTCCCTAATGCCCAAATATATCACACCCTTAAATGAAAGGGAGGTATCTGAAACAGTGGAAGAGTTTGAACTATCTGTAGTGAAATATGCATCTTTAATAGCTTGTCAGAGAAGTGAATAGAAAAGATTGTTTTCTAAGAATGAACAAGTTTTATTAAACATAAAAATACACCTGATTAAAATTTCTTGTTAGAGTATCTAATATAGCATAGTCATAGCATTTAGTTTTCAAATTATACCATAGAGGAGTGGTGAATTTTTTGAAGGAAGAATATTCTTTCTGTGGATCTTAATGAAAGTGATTGTGAAAATATCCTCTCACCGAAAACAGGTCTATAGCAAGCTGTGTTACGACAAGCATAAGTGCTGAAAGAAACAACAGGAGAAATATATCTTTTCTTTAGTCAAATCATTTTTCTTCAGATTTACCATTTTGAATGCTTTTATTTGAAAAGATAGTCAGTGCCTGAAGAAAAACATGTTTGATAATGACATTACAGTATATAATAGTGCTGCTTTTCTCAGAGATGCATTTTTTTCTATTAACCTGTAGAGGACAAGATCATGTTTTGGCTAATTCTCTGTCGGCTTCCTTTACTTTTCTGATCAGTTCCTTAAGATGTTAGGTTTCTAAAGTTCTGCCTAATATTGGGTGGTTTTCTGTGTTACTGCTCTCCATGGCTTATCCTCTCCTACCCTACAGTTTTGCTTAAGTTCTGTAACTTGTTCTTTTTCTTGCAACTGGTTTCCAAAATTAAGAGAATATTTCTCGCCAAGAACTGCATTAGGATCATCCTGATTAATCTGTGAATGGGATACGGTCTTTTTTTAATGCATTTGATTTTAGATTAGCTTATACTTAAATATAGTCTACTCTATGGTATCCAGCTTTATTTCATATATTTCATATTTAAACTCTCTTGGATCTTGAAAGTCTTAATTGATAAGTAATAATGAATCCGATAATGTCATAACCTTTGATTTGAATGGCGTTAAAGGTATCCTAAATCTTGTTAAGACTTATGAAACCAATGATCAGCCTAATTGTGGTATCAGTTGGGCATAAAGTATTGTTTGCATTTTTATACTTCTTTGGCAAAACCCATCTGCAGACAAACTGAGAGATGAAAATTACTGTTGTGATACTAAGGATATCACCCATCTTATACAAAACTTTGATTTCTCTAAGTCATATTTAGTATTGATTCAAGGGGAAGAATTCATCCTACTGAATTATCAGTATCATACTGTATGATATTTAAGTACTTCTTGATGATTTTCTTTCCAAATTGAGGTCTAGTCCAAAGATCAAAGCAGTATTTTAAATGGGGAAATGGTTATGAAAATGTTTCCCTTACCAATTCAGAATAGGATTATAAGGTGATGGAGAACAGTTTATCTATTCTAACCCTATTTCTTCATATACAAAAAGGTTGGTGACATGAGCTTATGCTGTCCTGGAAGTTATGCATGGGTGTATACTGTCTCTTCCATCCTTTCTCTACAGACAGGTTTTCTGTTTTTTCTTCCGTTTTAGACCATTGCTGACATTCCTCCTTCATAGGATTCTTGATGGCTAGGTTTTTTCTCTGCCTACATGAGGAGTTTGTCAGTAGTTAAAACTTGAAGCCTTTTTTGGCATTATATTAAATTTTAAAAAGCATTAAAAAAAAGCATCATAAAGCATTAAAAGTTCCACAGGAACTTAAGGAAAAATTTCTTAACAGTGAGGGTGACAGATCACTGGAACAGGTTGCCAAGAGAGGTTGTCGAGTGTCCTTCTCTGGAGATCTTCAAAATGTGCTCAGACGCAGTCCTGTGCCATGTGCTATAGGTGACCCTGCGTGTGCAGGGTGGTTGGACTAGATGACCTTTCGAGGTCCTTTCCAACCTTAAGCATTCTATGATTCTATCAAAACAGATATTTTGGTATAAGACCTATTTAGAAGGCATTTTCTGATGTTTACATGTGAATGGCTCTTGTACTTCATTGACAACATCTTTGTAGCAGTGCAACTATGCGGGTCTGCTGCTCCAATGTAAGGCTAAAAGGATTTTAGTTATCCAGGAGGGTCATAGTTTGGAAATAGTTCCTTGCAGGGTGATGATCCTTGATGAATTTGAGCACATAAATTACTGTGTTTTTGTCAAATTTCAGAAAATTTCTTGCAGGTGAACAGGGATCAACAGGACAGGAGCTATCACCTAGCTCTTTATTCTACATCCGCTTGTCAAAACAGCATCTGTTTTGCATGTACTAAAAAAATGAGGCTGTGGTTATCCATTACCGTGGCATTTAAGACCCCTTTCCTTTGGCCTTTATTGGCTTTCTGCAGCATTGTGGGGAGCTGACTGTATAAAGCGTGCCCCTGGAAAGCAGAGGCCTCTAAAAGGTTTAAGACAAATTTGTTTGGAGACAAAGAGGGCATTGAGGAAAACTCGAGAGAGGGATTGAAGGGCTTTCGCAGTGCAACAGAGCCTTGTCTGTGCAAACCTCGGTCTGTCTCTGCGTTCCAGCAGGCTGCTGTGTAGCAGGCCAAGAAAAGACTCTCCAAGACCCTGTTCCCTTCATCCGACGTCTGCCATCTGGACAGAGGGTAGCTAGAGGGTTCCTGGAACGTATAGAAAGGAATCTTGAGGGCTGAAAATAAATGCCAGTGGAGACAGGAAGTGTCTGAGACATAGAAAAGATGGAGGAGGGGAGCTGCTTAGCGTTGCTGGTTTGTAGGTCTCAGAAGGAGTGGGGATGAGAGTTGGATGTGGAAAGCCTCTGTGCTGTTCTTTAAGGTGCCCAGCCTTTCCTTCAGGGCCTAAACAATCCTCAATTACTGCTTATATGTATGAGGGGATTTTAGTGTAGGCATGTAAGTACATCCGAGTGATTCGAACTTCTTCCCTTAAAGGGAGGGGTTCTTAAATTTGTAGCTCTTGGCACACTAGGTGTCTGAGATAGAAAAGTTTTATAGGAAGATTGGAAGGTTATCAATGTTGTCTCAAGTTTTATCTTGAAGCTACTGTGTTTGAACTAAGCCAGAGATGTTTGTTGTGCATCATATGAGCATGGTGCTTGGTGAGCACAGATGTCATGTTTTGTTCCCCCCTTCCAATTCTTACATTTTAGGGTTATAAAGATGACGATTTCTGCACTCTTGGAGTTGAAATGTCAGCTAATCACATCACACATCTCCTTCTGCAAAGCCTCCAACCTGTCAGGTGGCCAGGGGTCACCTTTATCTTTTGGTGAGCTGCTTGTGGTGGCAGCTTTCTCGATGAGATGATCACGGATAGTTTATGGTATGACTGAAGCTCTGTTTGGTAACGAGGGCATGCTAAATGAGAGTATGGCAACAGTACACTTTCCAAAAAGCCGAGTGTATAGTGTTGCAAAGTGAAATACCTCTTTTCAGGTTTAAATGCATGTTTCTCTTGAGAAAGAAATAAATAGAACGTAACTTGTTTTCTGTGCTAGCTCATTACCTTGGCTGTGATTGCTCTCCTAAAATAATTTTGTAAGTGAGTTTAAGAGGAGATCATATATTCTTTTCAAGACTTTTCCTAAGTTTTATTAGTAAGGTCACAGGACAGCAGCTTTTACCAGAAAAGAACTTCAAGCTAATTTGATCCTTTACTGAAGGGAAAGTCTTTGTTTTCCTACTGTGTATCTCTTATTATTTTTGTAGTACATTTCAGGATTTTAGTTCACTGTCACTTCAACAGCAGTTAGTTCAGAGATTTTGTAAAGTTTCATGGACTTTGGTGTTTGTAATTGGAGCACAGTGCATGGACACAGTGAATCTTTCTCTGGACTCTGAGGAAAGAGCACAGAAGCTGAGCCCTGCTTGAGAAAAGGGCCTTTGTTCTCAAGAAGCATATTGAGTTAATGGTAGTGGTTTTCACTTGGCTGTTGTAAAAAGTGTGGAAGTGACTGTTTAAAGTGAATCATTTTGCAGTGTCTGTACGGAAGGACAAAACGTAGTTTGAGGATGTTATGACACTTCTGGTTGTTTCTGGGATTCTTAGCCAAAACTTACTGCAGTCACTTTTCCTTTTCCAGCTCTTGCAGTTGCATTTTCATGGAGTTTTTGTGAAATTTCTCATGGAGCTTTTGCAGAATTTTCTAAAGTAAATTTTTGAGGGTAAAAAAAACAAGCTCACATATAAATATAAATTTAAATATAGATACTTATGTTTTCCTTGTAACATGTTGCTTTGTGCTGGAAAAGTTTTATAAGCTGTCTTTCTGTTGGCATGGCTTCTCTGCAACAGTGCGATAGTTAATGAGTGACTACAGATGAGAGGAGTCGTTCTTTTTTTGGGTGTGATTTTGCTAAGACACGTGCATTGGGAGTGTAAGAGAATAGAAAGTTGGCCTTTAATGCGTGTGAACTTGAAATAATCCTGCGCAGTGATCAGATAGAATCACCTGGCTTGACAGTTTTTCTAGTGTTGCCATGACATGAGTGTAAAATGTTACTCTTTTTGACATGGGCAAAGTGAAGGATGCACAAAATTAAAGGGTCAGGCTAAAAGCTTGGTCCTGGATTTACATTGCTTTGTAGGTAGTTTTCTAATCATTCATTAATTATCTGCATCTTTGGAAGTAAAGATAAGGCATCTTTGATAATCAGACTTTTTTGGGGCTGTATATTTTAATATATTTTGTGTATGAGAACAAAATGTTGCCAAAAATGCTGATAGCTTGTAACAAAGTTTTAGAGAAGCCGTTGTTTTTGAAAAAAGGACAAAAAATGGCTAATGCTTTGGAAATGATTCGCATATATTTGAAGATTATAATTTTTTTCACCAATTAAAAATTAGAAAGCTTTTCATCACAAAAATGTAATGTGTGTAAGTTTGTAAAGAAAATATACAATTGTCTCCTTTTCTAGCTTTCACTGCTCCGAGTTGAGCTCATATTGCAGCAAGGTGTTGAGGTTTTTTGTTTCCAAAGCAGACAGTCAAATAATCCACTACCGTACAAGAACATGGAGATTTTTATTTAATAGTAATTCCTATTATAATTTTTAATTAGTTGTCTGAAGGAAAAATAGCAGGAATGATTTTCTGCAAAACTCTAGTTCTGCAGGCTGAGTTTTAAAAATCAGAAATGGGGTTTCAACTGTGGGTGTGTGAGGTAATTTGTAAATAACATGTTGGTGTAAATAACATGAACGGTGCTCGCATGGCTATATCAATGTCAGCAGCAGTGCTGGGAACACAGCAATCGGCTCAAGATCTGCTCTGGTGGCTCTTCATGTCTGAATTTAATTAGAAATGGACAGTTCTGCTAACCTTTTTAAAAGATATTTCTTAAGGACTGTGGTGTAGCTGGAAAAAGGAGATGAAGGTGCGGGTTGCAGTGTATGTAATTAAGGAAAGGCAGGTCAAAGCTTAATGTATGGTTGAGTGTGTTTCCTATTCCTTGCTCTCTCAGTTGTCAGACAGGCACCTGAAAAATGCTGAAAGATCTTCCTCGGGCCCTTGAAAGGCAGGTATATAGGAGATGGCAGTATAAAAAATTGAATACAAAGAGTATGGGAGCAAATTATAGGTAAGGAGAAAGCTGGGAAAGAAAGGAGGGAATGACTGATACTGGTGTAAATACCTTTCTTGTAATATGTTTAATTAGTATGATATGATTTATAAGTCAGTCTGTTTCCTATTCCAAGCAAGGATTTTTGCACAGAGCTCTCTGATCCATCTGAATTAAAAACTGGAAAGAATGACTGGCATGCACCGTCTCTTATAAAATGTATTCCTTTATTGTGCAGATATATTTCCTGACACCTCATAATTGTTATTTATCTAACCAAAACTGCAGCCCTTTTTTAATATTTAAAGATCTTTTCCTTTTCTCTGTTAATTGATCTGCAGTATAGAAGGTTTTACTTATGAAATACTAGTGTTCTGTGTTGTAGTCTGCATCTTGCTTCATAATTAAAGAAAAAGTCTAGTTTCATCTTTCTTTTTATCAGAAAAGTTACTTGCAGATTTTAGCAACTTAGTTTGAGACTAGCTAACTAAACTAATTAATTGTATAAATAAAAGTAGTGAACTGTACAGTAGAAAACTTAACTTTTTTCTCCTGATTTCATAGGCTTCAGTGGTGCATTTGTGCCTGATCTGATGTAGCTAATTTTAGCTAAAATCTATTTCTCAGAAATTTCTCTCCCATTCTCCCTCTGTGGTACTTCCAGACCTCTCCTAGATTGTATCACTAGCTAAATTTTGCAGCAGGAGCTTTTATACCGACCAAGACTTCTTGGGTGGGGCGTTTTGGTAAGTCATACAGTTGTTTCCTGTTCTTGGACTGAAGGGGCAATGCCAGCTCTAAATTACCTGCTTGCTGCTTTTGCCAAGAACATCAATCTGCTCTTACTATTTATTATGTTACTTTGTGAACCTTCCTTTGACACAGACAGAGTTTCCGTGCCTGATCTGAATGAGGGTCTTCATGCATCTCCAACCTTTTGCCACAGTTTTATAAGTAGCTGTTTTCCACTTGGCTGGTCCTAATCCCCGTCTGCACGAAGCAGGGCAACTTCCATGTCCAACTCAAAATTTATTGAGCCATAATATCTTATGTTAACCCTGTGTAAGGTTCTGCCCAGGATAGAAGCTAACAAATTCTGTCTGTCTGCTTCTGTTTTAACAATAAAAATCCATTTAAAATTACTTTACAAATAATGCAGTCAAGCACTGTGAAGTCTGATATGAAACTTTCATTGCACTGACTCTTTTGGACAGCCTTTCCAAAGAGAGATCTGTCTGTGTTCGTTCACTCCAAAGCTCCCTGCAGTTAACTGCCCCAAGTGGGAAACCAGACCCAGTAGCGAGCCAAAGCCTTGGGTGCTCAGACTGTTTGGCACGGGCTCAACATGTCGTCTTCCCTGTAGTAAGCCACAGGCAGATGTCCATTGAGAATGATTAAGCAAAATTTATATAAAAGTCTTCTAAAAATGTTGGGTTTTATTACTTGAGAAGTTTTGTGTGGGTGTGTATTTTTTTCTAAATTTATAAACCCTGACATTTGCCCTTGTCCAGCAGAGTGTACTCACCCACCCTTTCCGTTTCCAGGCGGATTGCTTGTCTGTTATTTCAGTTCTGTAACTTTCTCCAACGCTGTCCTGTTTTGCGTGTTACAGAGTGCTTGCAATAACCCTTTCAGTGCTGGTGTCATCTTTGCATTATATCAGGACTGACTAATATGTTTAGTTAAAAATCTTCTCTTAAGATTAAAGTAATGACTTTTTTCATGTGCTCTTTATTGATTTCTGTTTGCATATCAGGCATATGGTTTGGCTTTACATTTGCATATTGACCATTATAGTGTTCCCACAGGTGTGTGTGTGTTTGTTTGTTTTTGTTTTTCTGCAGTACTAAACCACATGGAGGACTGAAATTGGGTTTGCTGACAGACTTGGCAAAGAAATAACCCTTCAGTACAGAAGCTGAGGCAGCACTATCTTCATGTGCAGAGTGAATTAGCAGAACTTGGGGAAAACACATTCGTTTCCAGCTTTGTCTCATAGCCAAATTTCTGTTCTTTATCTCCTCTTCTTGGAAAAGATTACTTACTTGTTCTTGACTAGCAGCAATGATATTGACCTGTAAGCTGCCTGTTTCTGTAGTGCTTATGTTTAAATTAAGACTGACTTAGCTAAGTATTTAAATATTTGTAAAATGAGCCTAATTCACCCTTTTTGGAGCCCTGCTTGCTATATAAGATAGTATGAAGCGTGTATAAGTATATAATCAGATTGGATAAGTAGAATCAAATTTATTGCTTCTGAAAATTCAGTATATCATTATTTATCCTAGGAGTTAACTTGGCCAGCCCTTTACTGCAAATTACGATGCAAGACCACGGAAAACGAGAACAAGCGGTAGTTTAGTAGAAGTTTTCCAGAAGAAAGGAAGTAAGTTATTCTCTTCAATAGTGGGGCACATGCCAAATTCAAGTAGAATTTTTCAAAAATGCTGGATGGAGTTGGTCAATAATACATATATAAGATAACATTACATGCTGTAGCAATAACTTTAACATGTGAGAAAGCTATGGCTCTAAAAAATAGGGTACGTATGGGCAAACTGTCTCTTCTCTTTCCTGACCAGATGTGGAGGGCTGAGGTTGTTAGTGAGTGTTTCTTTTTAGATGTAGAAAGATGTTTCATTCATATGCAAAACTTCCTCCGGATGAATAATTAAGTCCTGATCATACTGTAATCCTTTCCAAGCACTAGAGTGACTAACTGTTCTCTTCTGTGCCTGTTTTTTTATTTAACATGTACATTTCCTATTAGATGGAGAAATTTTATTATAGGAATTGAATCAGAAGTCTTTTAACACTGTTTTCAAAGTAGCAAGTGTCAAGGAGACAGATGAAAATGCTAAGTCACCCATACTAATTTCTTGTATATAAAGAAATGTTCTTTGAGCTACCTTTCAGAAAAAGTGGACCAAATGTTAAAATTCCTGTCCTGTTGAAATTCCTCTTAGAAGCAAAGTAGTAAATGGATGAATGTTTAGCCTGGGAACAAATAAACCATGATAAAGCACGCAGATTCTACTTGGGAGAAGAAATAAGAGAAATGGACTGTCAGAATGCTTTACCCATTAGAAGGGATCCTAAGGAGATGCAGTTTCCACCCGTCCATATGTTTTCACCACAGTAATGATGATGTAGCTTGTGAGTGTGAGTGTTGTCTGGAATGTGTGTATCTAGAGAGGAAAGTATAGGTGCAGCTATTTGAAAATACAGCAGGAGACTAGCTGGTGTGTAGCATGTTCTCTACTTCAGGGAGTTTGTTGTCAATATTTTCATGTTGACTAAAAATAAAGATGTTTCTTTGATCTTTGCTAAGCAAGTGTGTTTCTCCAGGAGACCTTTCTGGAGCAGGAATTCATTGTTTCTGAAGCGGTTGGGTTGGCAAGTAGACTGCCGCTGTGTTTTTGTGGTAAATTCTTTTGTCCATGATAGCATTTAGGAATCTCAGCATCAATGTGGCTGGCTCTGAGTCTGGACAGTTTATATTTAGCTGCTGGTTTCCTATAATAGCTTTCAGATGGAGATGTTAAAGAACACATACTCTTGTGCTGCTGTAATCCTGACAGAGAATGAGAGAGAGAAAAAATAAAAAGCACTGATGTGTTTTAGGAGAGATAGACTTCGGAAAAGGCAGCAACTGCTAGAAGCAATGGAATGCTGAAATTTACTTTTAAGAAATGAGGTAGCTAGTAAAAACAAAATGTTCATAAAATCAGTGGATATGTCACTTAAATTTTTGCATCCAGAAAGGAACTTAAAAAATAGTTGGGGAAAGGTCAATTATTTTATTTTAAAAAAATGATTCGTCAGGTTGTGGTAAATGTTCTCAATTGCTGTTAAATAAACTAACTGTCATCAGAAACCAACTTGTAATCAGTTCTTGTGTTCTCTATTGCTGGGGGAGTTCCAATGCAAATTAGCATGCAGTGAAAAAATACAATGTCAGAAACACTCTAATTAGTGTCAGATGTGTATTATGAATGGGGAACCTTCACTTTCATTAGCTTAACTTTCATTCTTTATCCCAGCTAGTAAAGGGAGAAAATCACAGAAAAATAGAGCCAAAAAAAAAAAAACCCCAACAACAAAAAACCCTATAGAGGTCACTCAGTCAATCCCCAGTCCCAGAGCAAGAACATCTCAAAGGCCTACAGTAATGGAGACTCAGTAATGTATTCCTGAGTTGCCATACTCATTAAAAAAGATATTCTAATACTAACCTGTTTTGTTTCTTGCTTAATTCAAGTCTTTTACTTTATAGTGGATGGAGCAGTGGCGTGAAGAACATGATTCCATTTCTCTGTACAGCAGCATTTTACATTCTTGAAGCCTATTATATTGTTGTATTGGCTTCCTTCCTTAGTGTTCTCATTGAAATAGATGATAATACTGATTGGTGCCCCTGGGACTCCAATGAATCCTATGTGTGTCTTGAACGAAGGTGTCCAGAGACCCCGGAGGCTGGATAGATGCTGAGAAGAATTACTTTAACCTTGCAGACTCAAGATGTTCCTGCAGTTCAGTGTCACTACCTTCTTTTATCAACAGATTGACATTGATTACTTTGGCTTGTAACGCATTTAACCTTTCTTTGCTTTACTTCAACATTTGTGATGTAATCAATCCCTGTATTAGTATAGGTGATTGCTTTTGCTCCTATGATTTCTGGCATCTAGTACAAAATTCAGCAATTTTCCTTATTTTTAGGCTGCTTTAAAGAAAGAAAGAAATTTAGCTGTTTTTAAATTTCCAGATAACAAATATGGAGAGACTGCAAAAACAATACAAAGACGGGCTTAGGATGAGAATTCAGAGTTTGACAAATGCACTCTCTTCAGTCATTCAAGTCATTAAAATACGGGTACCCAGGCCAGAGTCTGTAGGGTCCTACCCTTTGCTTCCCTCTCTTTAGGCAGTAAATAATGAATTAATCTTTGTCTGTAGCTAGCAAAGAGTTCTCCTACTGTCTTAGGGTTTTCTTCATTGAGGCCACAAGTGACATTCGTTTTTTAAAATGTTTTCAGGTGATTTCTTTTACTTCAGTCTCTTTTACTTCACACTGAATTTCTCACAGAAAATGATCGATAATTACCTGGAGACATTTTCACTTCATAGAGCAGATTCATCTCTCTATTCCAGAAGTTAAGCTGTGCAGCTGTTTAGTTCATCGCTATCAGGGAACAGAAGATTGAACAGGAAAGGGAGCCAAGAAGCTTAAGTGGACAGTGGGATGGTGTGATTTACACTGGGCAGCCTGCCCAGGACAGCGTTCCTGCAGCATATTCTTCTCTGCAGTTTTCAAGTGTGACCTCAGAGCTGTCTGTTTTTAACTTCCTTTCTACAAAGAAAATAAACCTTTTAACTATTGTTTGTTTCTATATCCCTTTGCATATTTCTTGTTTTCACCTTGATATTAAAAAAAAAAAAAGAAAAAACACCTCTGGATAATTGTTATTTAGGGCTGCCCTTTCATTTGCCTTGTACTCTAAGGACAGTGAAGAACACTTGAGTGATAGTCACGGCAGGGCTTATAGAGAAAAGGGAAGTTTATCTGTGAAGCTGCTTGCACACTAATTGGAAGGAGAGAAGCTGACCACTAAACTACAATTTTGACAGGTTTGTTCTTGCAAATGCAGGGTGTGGTTAAGCCATTTATATAAGCCCCCTTTCTCTATTATTTTTTACTGCTTTTTCTTGGTGGTTTATAAGATTTGGTAGGAGGTGGATTGGGGATATTTTACACCTCCAGATTCTTGTTTGGCTGCAGACAGTTTCCTCTGGGCTTCCTGCTAATTGGCTCCAGTGGCGGTTTCTCATTGTTCCTCACTGATGACTCAGAGAAACAGGAAAGAGATCCCCTGATTAACAAAAAGCACAACCACCAAACAGGTGCCTCTCTTCTGGTT
This sequence comes from Crypturellus soui, assembly GCA_032275445.1. Lineage (NCBI taxonomy): Eukaryota > Metazoa > Chordata > Aves > Tinamiformes > Tinamidae > Crypturellus > Crypturellus soui. The sequence continues at coordinate 405,997 of JAUBNY010000383.1, read as the reverse complement.
AAGCAAAGGACAAACCTCCTCATTCTGGATTTTTTCCTAAGATTCTTATCTGCAAGTATGAGACTCAAGAGGAATGGTTCATACACGCTGAACGGGTAAGAAAGCGACTGCATCATCCTTTGACTCCTCGCCATAAAAAAATGCATGAAAACTGAACCGTTTGTTTTTCTTTCTAATGAAGGGCTATGTGAAATAAGAACCAAGTGTTTCGACTCTAAAGTAATGGAGGGTCACAATATGTAACACGCACAGCTTATTCAGCTTAATTTCTTTAGCATTTTGTCAGCTTTGCTTTTAAAGCATGTGCATTCATAAGTGAGGAGGGAGTGGGTTTATGGCTACCTGTGTGCTGAAATGGCTTGGATGTGATCTAACTGTGGAAGAAACTCCTGCTCCATTCAAACTCCAAAGGCTTTGGTTTGTGCAGTTCCACAAGAGGTGTCTTTGGGCAAATAATCTCCTAAGTGATTATGCACGTACCCCCCCCCCCCTTTTTTTTTTTGGTAAAAATAAGGAATGAAGACATTAAAAATGATGCTCCTTTTGCAGCAAATAATGATGACTTGATAATTGGTCTGTTTCAAAAATTAACTGATTTCAAGTGCTAAAAACTGCTCTATATTATTTGTTTTGTGGTTCTAAAAATCCTGTTTTTCTCTGTTCTTGCTGTAAACATGCTCTCCATATCATGCTCCGAAATGCTTCTTAGAGGAGCTTTACGTTTTGATAACTTTGTTTTTTGCTTAAGGAACTTTAACTTTCTTTTAATAGTTAAAAATAGAGAATTTTCTAGTGAAAATATTTTTCTATGATTGCATTTGATTTGATTAGTGCACAGATGAAGCAGGTTTTATTTCTTGGCACACTATACCTGCTCAGAGGAGTGTTTGTATCTCTTCCATGCAGCTGTGTTAACTGCTCAGCCACACCTGGCTGGTGACTTGACAAATGGAGCAAGTCTTGCAGTGTTGTTTTGTTTTGTTGCTGCTTTTCACCTGCTATGGTAGGTAAGCATTTTGATAAACATTTCATCCCTGAAAAGCCCCGTTATATTCCAGAGTGCAGCTAGAGAGTAGCCCCAAACTGCCCAGTTGCTTTGAAGTGGTGGCCCATGGCACAGTTGGTCATGAGTGGCGGTCTCTGCACCACAGAAGGATATGGTGTTGCAAGCAGATCAGATGGGCAGTATTTTGGCAGTGGTGTTCAGCTGGTCTGCACTGCTTTTCCCCCGGTGGTTGGCACACACCTAGTTACAAAGGTCCTTTACTTTGCTGGCATGTATTTAAATTTGATTTTTTTCTAAAATACTACCACAGGTTAGGTTTGTAGTAGCAACAGTTGCACACTAACCTTTCTCTAACTTATGTTTAACTTTCTGGTGCCTGTCAAAATTTCTGTTATTTGACTCTAAACAAAACCAAACATAATTGAAAGTTACTATCCTTATACTATTAGTATATATCTATATAGTGTATATGTATACAGTAAAATGAGTTTGTCACTCAATGGAATTGGATTTGCAGTAAATAGAAGTTAAGAATATATTAACATTAATTTTTTTTTGGCTGCGTTTTTGACAATTTGAGAGGTTATCTTAGAAAGTCACAAATGTAAAGGAAATACAAAACCTGATGCATACTGCTTATGTTAGTGGAATGTTTTAGTTTTCAATTGCATATGGGAAGAGAATTTAATTGATTTGGGGTTTATTAAAAATGAATTTATATTGTCTATAGGATGTAAAGGGAATAAATTGTGCAAGATTATTCTCTATATCTGTTTTGCCTTGTTCTAACTTGCAAGATGCTGCATAATCATTTTAAGGAATTTCACGTTTTGTGGCCTAGTGAATACATTTTATCACAGTCATTGGACTAGCAGTGTTGTGTTACAGTGAGTAAAACCAGTGGCATCCAAATGTTTGCATTTAAAAGAAGCTTCCACATTGAATCTGTGGTTTTCTGCAATGTTATCTGATTTTAACATGCTGATGTGCTTTGCTCTATTAAACAGCAGATGCTGAGGAGTTAATTTATGTAATTAAATTCCTTTTATGTTTATCTCTTGCCTGGATGTTTTAATAATGCAAGGTAATGGAAAAAGGGCTTGAAATGTTTTCCTGTTCATTTTAAACTTTTGGCTTGTCAGCAGAAAGGCTTGTTTTGATCTGTAGGGTTTTTTGTTTGGGACACCACGTTCCACTTGTCAGGTGGAGTGGCATCCTGTTACAGAGGTCACTTCAGGAGAGGAGAGCTCAGTGTTTTGAGGCATACAAACTCTAGCTGAAGCAGGTACTTGCAAATAGCACAAATATAGTTACAGTAGGATTGTAGTCTATAATATGTGGAAAACCATAAGCTTCTATTAGTCTGCATGTCTTGGACATTCTTTCTTTGCAAAGTTAGTATTTGTGAGGGAAGGCAGGAGTCTCTTTTGTTGGAAACACTAGCTATTGGCCTAAATTTCTAAAGTTCATATCTTTGCTCTCCTCTTTTGAACAGAAGAACAAGCAATTGCATGCATTCTAGAAAACCAGGTGAAACTGTTAGTTATGTTTGCATGTGTAATTTTGTTCTTAAAAAGTAAATAAACTGGTCCTAACTTTAGTTAAATGCATTTGTCACAAAGGTTGGTTTTTGAAGCTCTTAGTGTTGTTTTTAATCTAGGAAGCATGACCAGATTTAAGTTTTAATCTTTTTTTTTTAGTTTCTGGAAGATGCGATGCTGATATCTTAGGTAAAACAAGCAAAGAGAGATAGAAGTCCAATCTCTGAGATAAGGGGATTATGTTTATTTACTTTTTAAGACTCTTGCATCTTTTGCATAAAGATGCTCATTTGTCCTTTTAATACTTCTTTCCTTGATATTATTAAATATTCTTCAAGACATTGCCGGTATTTGGGTTAGTTTTCAAGATCTTACTTGTAATGCTGCTTTTAAACAAAGGACTGAAATGGAGAGGAACCTTCCCTTATCCTGACCTGCTCTCATTTTATTCCAGTTGACAGTACTATTAGAATTGCAGACATCTGAATTGCAAATTAGACGTAGCCTGAAGTTGTGCTTACAAGTTGAATGCTATATGTGGGTTTTTTTTTTTTTTTTTTTTTTGAGCCAGTCCCAGTGATGACCATGTTTATTTTTGCTTTTTAAAGAGGTAATGTTAATACATCTTTGCATAGGCAAAAGGATGTAGTGCAGAGATTCTTCAAAGGACACTGAATGAGGAGACTAGCCTTATCTTGCTGAGACTGAAGTAGAAATCTTACTACCAGCATCTCTCTGGCAATGCTGTTAAGTCAGCGATGCTGCTATGTGCTAACCTGGAGTGTGCTGATTATATTTCTTTGCATTGCATAATTTCTTCTTACTGACAGTCCTCTCTGAAGGTCATTTTAACTTGGATCACGTCCCTTTGTTTGCTTGGTGCTGTGTTTATTGGCAGGGTGAAATGTACCAGTGTTGTAATTGTGTTAATATAATTCCTCTCTTTGCAAATGATATATATTTTTTAAAATTTTCTCCCTTATCCCTTTAGCACTTCGATATACAGCTAATCAGCGTAAGCCTTTTCACAAGGGTGTGGTATCAACTAAGAAATAGTTTATTATACGTCTACTTTCACTGTATTTTTGTCCTATCGACTTAGTTTAAAGTAGGGTGTAAATCAAAGCATGCTTATTAAGAGACACAAACTCAAGTCACCTAACGGAGATATGCAGCTGGAACTTGGCTAGTGCAATCACCGTTTCCTATTTCTTTCTAAATCACTGTACGTGAGCTGTATGTGTACATTCCTAGCTCCTTTATAGTGCTGCAGACAGAAATGTGGCCGTGCTGTTTGACTCTCACCATGGCAATGCCTGGAGGAGGGATGCTTTTCTTTTGAGTTAGATTGTTCAGCTGTGGAAGTGAAGAGTTCCTTTGGACAGCTGGCAACTTAGTCATGTCCTGATTGTGGAACCTGAGCTGCATACAAAATACAGTGTTTATTGAAACAACTGTGTGTCCCAAAGAAAGTGTTTTAATGATAATTAATTTTATTTTCCTTCTATTCCCTTATCCTGTTCTGTGCTGTTGAATAATTGACATGGGACAAGTTTTCCTGCATCATTTTAAGTGCAAAAGGATATAGCTAGTTGTGCATTCAGAGGTCAGTCAGGGATGAGAACTTGAAAACACACTGCTTGGAGGCAGCTTTTGAGAGTGCACTTGTGCTGCAGAGAAGGCACTCAACCTGCTCGAAAAGTTCTCCTTGTTCAGCCTGTGATATTGATGGCCAAACGGAGAATTCAGGTAACTGAGAGCTCCCTTCTGCCCAGGGCTCTTCCAGGGACTTCCTGAAAATGCTCTTTGAGCTCTGCTCTGAGTGGAGACCATGTTTTGCTACGTCTGTCTTGAATGAATGTGTACATAAAACTGATTTTCTCGTAATTGTCCACTGCTTTGACAAGGCCAACAGGAGCATGAGCTTCTATGTTCAGTACCCCTTTATGGGGGGATTCTCTCTACTATCTTAATAACTGCCATTTTTTACAGAAAAAAAATTGACCATCTAAATGTGAGGGTGATGCAGTAAAAATATTATGCTATTCTAAACTACTATTTTCTTATTTCTCATAAATTGGTATCACAATTTGTAATAATGTTTTTGATCTAAAATAAGAATTTCTGAAAAAAGAAATCTCCTTTTCTCTCACAAACAGTTAGAAAGTAGGGAAACTTGGAGTTATGTAATCCAAGCCAGAAGAAACTCATGCCTTGAAACTTGAGTTGAACAAGGAAGAAATATTTAGGAATATCTTATAATTAATGGATCTTCAGCTGACTGATAAAATATTGTTGGCCTTGAAATCCATTTCCTGTGCTCCAAGCCACTGATTTTAACTAATGACTCTTGATTTTGAGCCAAACTCTGAAATTGAAAAATATATATATATCGTTTCCCTCTTATGCTGACACAAAATAAAGGAGAAAAAAACAATATGTTCACTTTATTGAAAAATGAAGAATATGAGCTTCTGCTCCAGAAGGCTTTTTTTAAATATGATTTCAGCTGCACGAAAAAATAGTATTAAAGGATGTGACAAGCCACTCGTGAAAGCCTGTTAAAATACCTCATCTGGCAGGCAGAGTAGAATGAACACCCACATATCTTATCTGAAGAGAAGCAGCTGCGAGAACTATTTCACAGTCCTCCCAAATTACTACAGTTCCTATCATTAAATAAAGGAAGATCTAAGGCTACTCATACAGACTGTTTTCCTTGGAAAGCGCAGCAAAGTTTTGTCACATTAAAGCCAAAATTATAGATAATGTACTTCAGTTTTCCCTGGATTGGGTTTCCTTTTCTGGAAAGTCTTCTTTAAAGTGCTTTATGGTGTCAAGAGCGTAAGCCAAGATGCAAGACTAGTGCTGCTGACTGAGCACTGCCTGACTCGACCTGATCTTACTGCTCTCATAGCCCTCTGGTAGCTTTAGGTGTAGGTTTGCTCTCCTGTTCTCTGCAGCTGTCAATGTGTTCACTCACTGTGCTTCGCTTGGAAGGTGGGCTGATTTCTGATGGGTCTTTTAAAAAGCTCTAGTGTTTTTTTTTTTTTAGAGTGTGAGAGTTAATGCAATGTTGGTAGGGGATAGTATTTCAGTAGCATTTGCAAAAACGTAGGCTGAAATTCATCTGACCTGAGGAAGGTCTGACTGCTGAGCGTATAGGGAGAGAACAACCTTGGAGCATCTGCACAATGCATCAAATGAAAAAACTGACTAGCAGTAGGAGAAGGTCCCTTTCAAATATACTTTTGCTGCCTCCTCCTCTAGAAAATAAAGAGGACTACTCTAGGCTTCTGCTGTATTTTGAGAAAGAAGGAATGTCACAATAGGGAAGAAATTTTTGTGTTTGGTAAGGTGTATCTTCCATGCCAGTGAGCAACGAAACTTTGCGTTAGACTTTTCCCCTCCTTTCCATAACTGTGTTTAATGTTTTGCACCTCCCAAACTTACTTTAAGCTTCCTCTGAACCATATGTCCTTTTCTTCTTTCTTTTGAGCACTGAGGAGTAAATTTTGCTGTCGTAATGAAATGTCTTTAATCTGAAATCAGTACTGAACAGATCTGACTAAAGTCCCTCTAGAATTAGCCTGCAAACAGCCTTGCGAGTGCTGCCAGGCACATAGCAGAAGAAGCTTCAGAGATCCTTGCAGTGCCTTGCAAGTTAGGATGGAGCAGGATGTTCCGAAGGAGGCTTTGGGAGGGCTGCAGCGAACCACTATGCTCAGGACAGGGTTTCAGGCTACCACGTTTGCCCACACCCAGCAAGGAGCAGGGCTAGGAAAAGCTGGCCGGTGTTGACCACTACTGCTTGCTGTGCGCTGCGGAGGTTTGGGAGGGCCGCTTTGGTGCTGTGCTCCCATCGTACCCTCCCTTTGGCTCCGCTTTTGGAGCAGTGCGAAGGGGTGCGGGGCCGTGCAAAGCTGACGAAGATGATTGACACTACAGTCAGGGGAGCTCAAGGCAGTGAGGCTCACACTGACCTTTATGTGACCATCTGGGGACGATGACTCTCTTCAGCAATTCCGGCGCATTGGGTGCTGATACTGTCCACCTTATGATGGGTTGGTAACATCTTTGCCCCATAGAGAGAGAGAAGGAAATATGGGTCAAAATACTAAATGTTGCTCTAGAATTGCAATCCTAGATCCTTGGATTCTCACTTCAGCTTCAGGAAAGGATTGTTTGTGTAGCTGTTTTGTATTTGGTCTCACTGTTCTGGTTGCATTTATGTTCTCAGATATATTTGGGACTTTTTTTACATGCATGCAAAAAGTGATTTAAGCATTTTCATATCTGTTGACGTATGTATAAAGACTTCTACCATAAGCCTTATTTGGAGAAAGTATTATAAACTTAATGCTTATAAAGAGGAGAATTCATTAGAACTTGAACTGAATCATTGCTGTGTTATATTAATAGAACTATTCCCAAATATGGATTTGGAACTAAGCCTTCTTCATGGTGAATTCTGCAAATGACTTAAGAAAAGCATATATTTAAATTAAATATCACATATTTCTTTGGGTAGCTTGATCAGAAAATTATTCAGATCAGTGAAGCATGTAGTGTAGACCTAATCTTGTAATGTGATTCCGAAAGCATAGTACATTATGCCAGCTTTTATTTCAATAGAAAAAAATCTTTGTTGTTTACTGAGAAAAAAATGCATTTGCCTCAATGGAAGGTTACACAGTGATTAAGAAATAAAAAGCTCAAGTTATAACACAGAAAGATGTTTATTTTAATACATGCTCCTAAATGTGGCTGGTCTCCTACCCTTTAGGAATATTTAACGTAAAGAATAACCTGCAGGAATATGCATACATTCTCATAGATTATCTGTGTGCAGGTAAAAATAACTCTTCACAAACATTTAATTAGTTTCCACCAGAAACAGGAATTTCATTGGAAACTCCAGAATGCCCTGTTGCAGGTCTGCTATGTGTTTTACTATGCTATGTGTTGTACTTGTGCTATGTGTTTTGTCCTCCATTCTTTATCCTTGGAAATGTCTCACTTTTTTAATATAAAACAATTGTGTAGCACAAAGTTGAAGGAGCTGGTCTTGCACAGAATCTTGGACAGTGATAAATGCTCTTACTAGGATTTGAAAAGAAGTTACTATCTCTGCCACTGTGGACCAGAGCAGAGAAGGGCAAAACACATAATTGAAACTTTGGTTTTAGCACAATTTTGGTCGTTGCTCTGTTTTTCCTACCCTAAGTAAAATGTGAAGTGTAGCATCTGATATGGTTGGGGGTTATAATTGAGATAGTAGGTGTGCAGGGCAAGAAGTTCCCACTAAAAGTAGGCACATAAGTTACTGTTGTTTTACATTAAAACTATTAACGTCCTAATTTATAGCTCTTTAATAATAATTAGGGGGACTCAGATTAACTCTGAACTTTTATAGCAAGTGCTGTGAATTGGCACTTCAGTAGCTTGATATACACTGGACAGTTTATTTCCCCTTCTTAACTCTGAGATACTCTAGAACTTTTTAAAAGGAAAATCACTGTAAAATCATAATGAACAAGTGTATGAAATACAGCTATATTAAAAACCTTTCCAATGAATTCAGGCCTTTAAAAAAAAAAAAAAAAAGAGAACAGCTTATTTTCTTCCTTGCATCACTGTCAAACTCCATCTGCAATAATGATGTGGTAAAGTGAGGTTTGTTTTAACACAACTGTATTAAGGGTGCTCTTGCTTATGGTCCACTCTAAAGCTGAGAAAGGAAGGCAAAGCAAAACCTAATGATTTTTATCTTCTGTTCCCAAAGCTTTGCTTGCCAACTATGCAGGGTGAAACATCACTCATTTTGTTTTGCTGCTACCTCAGCTAAAACAAAATGAGGGTTCTTAAACTTTGTCTGTGTGGGAAAGAACAGCACCAGTATTGATGGATGCTAAAGACAACCAAGCATCATTCATTGGCAGGAAAGATCCTAATGAGAAATACTAGGTAGCTCGCATCACCACTGACGTTCTGTGTTGGTCAGGTTTTATTGGCTTGGGAGCTTTGTTTCACACAGTTGTGTAGCTGCATTACTCAAAAGCATTCGATCACTTTTCTTTTTACCTTTGCTTTTCTGGTTGGTCTATAAATGTGAGTGTATTCTTGATACAGTAGCATTACAGCTTTAGTATTTTTCCACTGTAGTTTTATAGGGCATATTATGTGCTTTTTATATAACTTGTGTTCATAAAACACTGAATAATTACATTGATTGTATGCATGAATATTTTTGTAGGGGTTAAATGTAAATCAGTCTCCAAAAGACTGTTCAGTCCGACAAGAAACAAATTTACTAGCTATTCAGCAACTGAAGCAAATTAGATTTTATATAAGTTCATTCCATCTTTTGACTAAGTTCACTTGACTTCTCACTGGCTAGAATACGTCTTTTTGAGAGTGATTTTGAGACAGTCCTATGCTCTTACCCAGTTTCGTGCTCTCATCTGGATGATAGATGCTGTCTATGTAGGTAGATAATATATCAAACTTAGTGTATTCTGCAATAAGGTGGAAGAAATCACTACAGAGGAAGCCAGTTGGAGGCGAGAGATGTGTGTTAGAGGACCAAGCTCCAGCTGTTACTCAGGGTCTCGCCCAAAGTGCCGTGTAAAGGAGCGTTTTCCTCTCTGCGCTGATTGTGCCATTCACTCCGTGGTTTTGTGTTCTAGAGCATGGTTAAAAAAATTCTATTGTAAAACTTTAACTGCTTTTCTATATCTGTAATACCTATTCAATGGAAGAGAGTATACCTTAGCTTTTGATTTCTTTACTCCTGCCATCAGTGTTTTTTCGGTTGGTTTGTAGGGGTTTTTTTTTTTTTTTCTTTGTTCTGATGTTGTTTGTTTTAGGGACTGGATAGATTTGAGTGTCAGCTGGTTTGTTGTTTCAATCATGTTTTCCCTACCAGAAGATTATCTTTTGGTAGCTTTCTATAGCTATTTTCAAGCTGCAACCTCTGAAATGCTTTCCCCAGAAAGCACAGAGGCCAGTGCTGGTGCCTTCCTTTCTGTGGTGTCCTGCTAGCTGAGAGCACTGGAGTAGCGCAGTGAGAACTGACGGGTCGGGGCGGGGTGTATCCAGGTGCGTGCTGTTTGGACAGCACTGGCACAAGCTGGAACTTGAGGAATGTGTGTTATGATGGAGGAGTGTGTAGGTCCATGCAGGTTATTCGCATCAGGAAAATTTATGTTGGAGGCACACACTAAAGCAAAGAACAGCATGTTTTAAAAGCTTTGAGAGCTGCTGATTAACTGCACTCTGTAAACATTAAAGTACATGGCAGCACAACCTATGAAAGAGCTGCTTACTGAGTTTGTTCGTGACTTTTTGCTACTTAACCTATTTGTGATTAAAAGTCTGTAAAAACTACTGTCAAATAAATTGTGCCCTCCTGTGAGATGGAAAGCTTCTTAAAAGCTCTACACCTATGAATTTAGAGTGTTAGAGGAAATAATCTCATGCAAAAGTCAACATTTTAAATGTGCACTAGAACATCCCGTGTGAAAACAAAAACTGAACAATACATGTTAAGTTCATGGCACACACTCAGGATAAATAATCAGGATTGTATTCCCTCGATGCCTTTGTTATCATGCACAGTTGTAGCTGCTCCCATTTTTTCAAATTTTGGAATATTTTGCTATGGTGGTATTTTTTTTTGTATGCAGTGGCTATAGAGACCTTCTACAAGCATTTATATAAAATAGCTTCTGTTCTTTTGATGTAGGTAGTCACAGAAAGGTCTAAGCCCTGGCTAGTGAAAAAGACAGTTTCACAGGTACCTAACTAGTACCTGTTTCAGTGAAGAGTCTTCCTTATGATCAGGCTAATTCTTCTTCTATTACTAGTTCTTAATATGTTGGTGGAGTCTACCTGAACAACATGAAGGTCTCAGACCTTCCAGACATGCAAACTGCATGGACTTTCCTAGAAAGTGTATTTTTTTTTTATCACTGAGCTGAATACAATATTGTTTCTATTTATTCTTTCTGAAATGGAGGTGTAGGCTTACTTGTGTGCTCTGGAGAGCTATATTCTGCACTTGGGGAGCTATATTCTGCACTAGGAACAGTATGGTCTCACTTATAGAACAGGGATAAAGATGTCTAGCGACTTTATAAGAACTAATTAACTTGTGCAGTTACTTATTATAAAAGGCATATTTCTTTGCATTTGTTGCCATTATGTAAAGATGAATAAAGTCTGTGCAAGAGTCTACCCCAAAATTAAAATAAAGAGTGACTTCATAAAATCTATGATTTTATGTTTTTAAGTATGAAATATAAATACATGTGAAAAGAGCAGGAGCAGAATGGGTAAATATCGGAAAGTCCAGCCATCCTGTTGCTTACCTTAGAATAAATACTGCTCTGCATTTGAGGAACAAATCTTAATGTTGCCCAACTCCACCTTTTTCCTGCCAAGGCTGCATGTGGGAGAGAGCCTTTGTAAGTGTCTGCTTCCTGTTTCCCAGACAAGGGAGGGAAAAAATATGTGTTTTCTCCTTGTTCTGAGAAACAAAAGAAAGGCAGTGACTGCATACACACATCAGCTGCTCCTGTGTCAACCGAAGTGGGAATGTGCAAACAGCTGAAGGCTACAGGGAGTTCCTTAGTTTGACTCTTGGCTAAAATGGGACGTTGTTACAGCAATCTGTCTTGCCATGGCTTATCTTGAAAGCGTTATGAGAGAGGGAACTGTAAGAAAGGTCATAAAAGGAGCTAAGCATGTGTTTTTTTATTATGTCACTTTGACCTAATCTTTGAAGCATGTAAAAAAATATGTCAATTTCTTCCCTTTTTTTTTTCCTCTGTGTGGCTGCCTAAATCCTGTGTTTTCAGTTTTAAGAATTGATTTTTGTCACAGATAATTGAGTTTTGAAGACTGAGCTTTGCAAGGAACAAAGGCAATAGTGCTGAGAGAGCATATGCACAAACAACCACTCACAAAGTAATTGGGGCTCTTCTCAAGTGTAACACTAACTTCTTTATAGCAACAATTAAAACTTAAAGGAGAGGAAGCACAGAAGGATTTTTCTTTTGACTGCTGGAGAGATGTCTATGCAGGCTTGGCAGCTGTTTTCCTCAAGACTTCCTCCAGCACCAAGTCTTGTTTCTTCAGATTTTGACAAGTTGTTCAGATTCCAGCTTTTAGTCCCCAAACCTAATACTTCACATAGGAACTGTTACAGATCTTGACTGGTGTGTGTGTGTGTGTATTATATATAAAATAAATGTCTTTAGAAAAGATAAAGTATAAAGAATTAGCTATTCCATATTATGTAAGAAATAGGTCCAGTCTTTTTCATTATACATTTTTCATATTTATGTATCTGGATGTAAAAAAAAAAAGTACAAATCAGCCATAATGTGTTTTAAAGTCAACTGCTGTAAGCTACTATAAAAAAGTAATAGCCGTGAAAAGAGACCCTATATTTTTGGGGGGGGGGGGGAAGTAAATAAATCTGTTTTCACAGAAGCTACTGGAGTTCATATTTCATCTTTATCCTCTCTCTTTAGGAGAAAAAGTTACTGATGTCTTAATCCTTAAAGTTCGCTCTCTTTGGGAGAATTTTGCAGTCAATACTACACATAATGAACAGTGTAATCAATCATAACATTCATATGATATTTATAGAGGACAAGTGGTAGAGTGTCACTATATGTATTTGTGGGGACTGTGAATAAATAACAGATATCTTAAAATTGCTTTGGGATTAAGAGCAGGATTTGGGGGTTTCTTTAGAAGGTGCTTCTGGAACTATTGGTTGCTTTTTGCTCCGTTGCCCTCCTGAAAGGAGTTGCTACTGTGGTCTAGGAGTTTCCTGTTTTCACTCTGCCTGCCTGCTCCGATCCCAACTATAGCAATTCTGAAGCCCATTTGGGAGGGAGGGAGCATATTACTGTTAGGATAGATACAGTGGAAAGAGTAAATAATTTGAACTTTTGATATGTCGCATGTTTTGAAAATAATCTGAAACATCTGGTTCACAACAAAGTAAATAAGCAGCTGAATTATAATGCAGCTTCTGTGCCTTGGCATCGCCTCATTCAGACAGATGAGTAAGTTTGCAGTGACTTTCTCAGTTGTGGAGGGGAGTGTGAATTCCCCTTCTATATGAACAGGAACGTTTATAAATCTACTCTATATCTGAGTAATTATGATCATGTTGAGGTTGTTTCTGTGTTACAGTTGTCTTGTTCCTGAAAAAAAAAAAAAAATCACAAAAATCAACCTGGGTGTTATTATCACTGTGATCCTTTGACTGGCAGACTTGTGCACAAGGCAGTGAAGCACCTTGTTGGAAAAAACGCAAGACGGAGAGAAGATTGTTGTTTTGTAACCTCCTGCCATCCTCTCGAGCTGCTTTCTGACACGTGTGAGCGCTGAACAGCTCCCCTTGCTTTTCCTCTCCTGCCTCAAGTCCAAATCTATTTGTTTTCCGGGTATTCTCCTGTGTTCTGGAGCAGCTTTGACTTCCTCCCACAATGGTGTCTAGCACAACATCCTGGCAGTGGAATAATGGAAAAAGGAGTTATGTATAGTCTTTCTTTATATACACTCTTACCACTCTCATTTATGGGAGCTGATGTCGTTATACTGGGAATTGTTCTTTGTTTTTATTTTGTTTGCAAGGAGATCTGTGATGCTATGTGGTTTAACAGCAGTGACGCCAATTGTAATGGCAAATCTTTCCTGAAAGGGAACTACAGTAGCAGAAAACTAGAGCTCTGAAAAAAGGCAGAGTTTCAGATGGTTTAGGCATGGAGAAGTGAGCAGAATTGCTCCTTTCTGAAGAAGTTAGTTGATAGAGCGACTTAGCTTTATCACTAGAAGATGCCCTCAGAGGTTTCAGAGAGATGCTAATAAGCATATTGTATTTGGAGATTACTAAAGAACACTGTTAAGAGAAGGTTCAGTGGCCCTGTGATAGATCCCATAGGGACTAATTACATATTAGTCTGGTATAAGCAATGCAATAAAATACAGTCCAGCAGGATTTTTAGAAAGCCAAAAAATCAGCGAAAACTTTTTAAGAGAATATCTGAATGTAAACCTATTTGGATTTTTCTGTGTCCATTCACTAATACCTGAACATCATATGGCAGCTTTTAGCTTTTGTAATATTTTTATTTGCACAGAGCAGGTGTTTGTTGCTTTCATTGAAATGCAAGGCCATTGGCAAAAGGTTGCGAAAGCAGAACAAATGCTATGCTGCTGATCTGGTCTCGTGTCCAGGCTGTTTTTCTTGAGCAACTAGAGCAGTTGTGGCACAAAAGCAGGTGTGCACTGTACACGAGGGTAATTTGTTGTTGTTGCGTGGTGGGAGAGCATGGGCTCTTGAGTTTTGTTGGGAGTTGATTATCCTGAATGAAATGGGGCAGTACATGAAGCACCGAGGAAGTTATGCTGCAGCTTTGGCTTGTTGTATAACATGTTGAAGCTGGAAGATGTGCACAAGTTGTGACTTGCAGAGTGGCAATCTGTGAAACCTTTTGTTTCTCATCCAGTTGTGTCTCATTCAGGCAGCTCAACAACCCTTGAAGTGTGTGTGAGGGTGAGGGTGGATAGTGTTTTCAGTGAGTTCAGGTATGGATGTATTTTCTTTGCTGAGTTCTGCACATTAGAAGTCCCACGGTTGAAGTGAGGTGAATGAGCTAAAGTCAGTTGTGCCCCCTGCTACTCTCACAACAGCCTCTTTTTCCTTGCCTGCTTATGTACCTTGAAACCAATGGGAGAGTGTCCTCATCTTGTTCCTTGTCCAAGGGAGGAGCACGAGGAAGACTTGGGAGGCAATGGGCAGGAAAATGGCACTTCCCATCCTTCCTCACTAATGGCTGTATTAGCAGCTGATAAGTTGAACTTGTTCAAGGTTTAGACTGCATCAGCTCCCTTCTGGCCTGGCCCTTGGGTCAGAAAGTTTGATTTGATCCAACAGTGTACTTGGCTCAAGGGTATTCAAGAATTATAGTGGAAGCAATGCAGGGATAAGGGAGAAAGAATTTTTTATGGAAGAAGACATAAAGTACTATGTGCTCTCTATTCAATAGTTTCCTATAACCTATCTCTGAATGAACGGGTTGCAGCAGCAGCTTTTTTCTTTTTTTCGCTTCCCCTGTGGTTGTAGGTAAGGAAGCAAAGAAAGTGAACTTCAAGAAAAACAAGTTATTTTCTCCTTGAGGTTTTTAGTCAAAGGTAGCACAACCTGTGTGGGATGAAATGATCTTGTTACCAAGCAGATGAAGTAGTTATAAAACAAGGACTGTATTACAATTTTTACAGGCCTTCTATTTGGAGAATACAGGTAATTTGATGATTTTATTTTTTTCCCTGCTCAAATAAGGGTACTAACATCATTCTTTTTGTCTGAGGATGGAATATTCTCTGAATTTCTAGCATCTAGAATTAGAAACAAAACAAATTATTTTTAACCTTTCAACATTGCTAAGTGAAATAATATTCCTTTAATCTCTAGGGGAATGAAGATCCGGTTAACGTTTGCTGTGCTTGTTCATCCCTGCTAAAATTTGAAAAATAGCTCCAACTCTTTTGACCAGCCATACTTACATTTTCTTGAGCAGGCTTGAGTCCCTTCTAAATTGGAAATGTAACCACAGCATTTAAAGACTGGGGCAAAAACAAAAGATTCCCTGCAATAGAGCATCATGAGATTTTTTTAAAAAATTTATCAGAAGGTTCACAAAGGTGAAAATGATATCTAGCTCATAAAGTTCAAAAAAGAAAGGAAGAAAAAAAAGTTATGATTTGATGGAGAATGGGTAGCAATCATAACTAGAAAGATAATTTGATGTTCAAGCCCATTCTTCAGTAGGCGGTTGTTCAGGATGCTGTAGAGCATCCCGGGCTCAGCAGTTTGCCCTGTGATGGGCACCAAACTGCCTCAGCTTCCCCAGGGCCCCTGGGGACGCTCTGGCAGCCACCACCACCTTCTCTTAGCCGCTGCCTTCCCGTGAGCCCCCAAGAGCAGGTGGTTGGCCGCGGTGCCTCTGCCTGTGCCACGTGCTGGGTGCATGTGAGCCCAGGGAATCAGACTGTTCAGGCAGGGGCCAGGTAGGTCCTGTGGTGCCCGCTCCAGGTGCCCCCGCAGGAAATGTGCGTGGATCATCCCCAGGAGACATTGGGTGTTACCAACGTGTGTTTTGTCTGCGTTCCAAATGTCCTCTGGCATGTGTTGGTGGGACATGAAGAGGATTTTTGAGAGTATACCTGCACTAGCAGAAACCTGAGCACAACTATGGGCTTTTTTCTTTTTAACCAGTAGAGCTTGTTTTGCTTGGGCAGCCAGCTCAGAGGCAAGGCGAGGGGTGACTACGTTAACATGCATATGCAGAACTTCATAGGAAGTGCTGGGTCTACAACAGCAGCCACTCTTTGCTGGCATGCTGTTTTCATACAACCAGAATATCTTCTCTGATATCTGCCTGTGGCAAGGCTTTGCTGATTATTTGCTTATTATTCCTGTTCCTATTTTCTGTTATGTTTATATTGTGGCATGAGTCTAAACTGCGGTGAATGCAGATTGGTAACAAATCTGTGAAATTTGTACTGACCTTCAACTAGTTTCTCTATACATTTGGATGGGAGAAAGGCAGGCAGGAAACTATTCTACACAAGAACAGCTAGTGAACAGTTGTAAAAGCAGGCGGACAGGCATGGAGCTGTGGTCAGGCCCTGAATGTGCACGCGCGCGCGCACACACACACACACAAACACACACACACACACACACACGCAGATATGCAAACAAAAGAAAGCTTCATTTGCAGAATGCAATATTTTATTGTGTTCAGAAGCAGTACTAGCAAAGTGTTTTGAATTTTGTAATATTAAAAGCCATATCTGTACTTGCTTGTGATAACAGGAAGTTTCTTTAGAAACTCTTGCAATTTTTTGTCAATGTTTTCAGTGTATAAGTAGAGACCCTGTATTGGGAAGCAAAGAAAGATTTTCTTCAAAGTTGTAGAGTTTTAATTCTGTGTCCTCAGCCCTTTGGAAACTTCCTCATAGTGAACTTAATTCTCAAAGAGCTTAGGATACAAAATTTCCAGTTTAATATAGTACTTAACATGTACATAAATTCTGAAGCTGCTCGGTTCTTTGTATGCGTAGCTAACAGCTTGGTTGGGAAGACTGGAACTGAATCCTTGGCAGCTTTCAGAAGCTCTTTTAAGACTTTGAGGCAAACTTGCAGCAGAGCAGTTGCAGGCAGAATCCATCTTCTATATTTTACTATCCTCCAACCAAGGAAAGAAGAAAAAAGGATTTTGAGGTATAATCAGAGCTGTGAATATGGAGTGAGTGCAAATCAATATACCAAGGTGAGCATAAGAGGGTTTTATTTCTTGCTGTTCCATGTCTTTTTCCTATGGCTGCTGCTCAGGTGTGGTTACGTTGGGCTGGCTGACTTTCCCCAGAGCTGAGGGTGTAAGGAAGGTGAGATAGGGCTGCAGCTATTCAGAAGAATTTGGGATGTTTCATACTTCCTGCCAGCGTACGGAGCCTGTGCAGTGTAGATGGCATCTGCAGCAATCTGCTGTGTTTTGTTCCCTGGGCTTCTGCTTAATGGGTGCCAAACAGTATATATCCTGTTTATTTTTCTTTTAGCAGATGTGCGCCTATCCATTTTGTGGAGGAAAAAAAAAAAAAAAAGAAAACATGAGAAACTCCTGGAAAATTCCCTTTTTTGTTGAGTATCTATTTCAGAGTTGATTATTTTTCTGAAATTTTAAGGATATGTTGGAATCAGAATGCCATTTTTTACCCCTGTTTACCCCTGTCCTCTTCCAGATAATTTAGAAAACTGCTAAAAACAAGGAAAGAGCAATAATGAAAGATGAAGGAGAAAAGTTACTACTTGTTTTATATCAATAACAAAAATAAAGCCAGTGAAATGAAAGATAACTCTGCTGAAGGGAAAAACAATTAGAAAATTGATGGTGCTGCTCGCCTGTGGGTGTGTGTGGTTATATAATGTGGGAAAAATATTCTAACATACTAAGAATAGTGGTTGAATGTTTGTCGTCTTGGTAGTATCCTGGTCATGATGCAACTCTGAGCAAAATGTACTATAATTACACAGGAAAGTTATTATTTGCATAATGGAACACAATGTATTTTTCCTAGTTTCAAGTCATTTTTAGACCAATAAGTCCAAAGAGAAAAGCTCTCTTACTGAGTATTGGAGCACAGTTGTGTGATCCATGAAATGCACCTTCAAAGCGGTAACTCTGGGCTCCTGCTCCTCCTCTGCTTTTGGCACAACATATTGGTCTTTTACCTGTCCAGATATCCTAGCACTAGTAATTCAAGGGTTTCTTACTTGCTAAGCTATTTTTTTCAGCATTTGAACAGTCTTTGCCATGTTCAGCTTTCCTAGAAACTTGTACCACTATCCTTGAGTAAACCTTGCCTTAATCCCCTTCTTTTCTTTGACAGAACACTTTCTCCTGTGCTTACTGATTGTGACCATGTAGGTAAACACCTTTTCTCCATTTCATGATTCCAACAGTATTTCTCAGTTGCTGGGTAGGAGTAACAATGGTAGGACATTATCACCCATTTCTTCTGGCCTCTGTACATATGCACAGACTGTTACTTAGTGAACATAATGCTGAATATTCTTGGCAGACAGTAGTTAAGTATTCCTCTCATTTTCAGTGCAGTTAAGTGTGACTTGTCCTCTGCCTGATAGCTGGCAAGGCTGCTTTTCTTGCAACATTAGGAAAATGCCTCAAATGAGGGATCTTGTCTAACCAGAGCAGTGAAACTCTTCTCTCAACCCTTGCTCCTCTCTGTTGCCCCTAGCAAATAAACATCCATTCCAGAATTGTAATGGCCTAGGAGCAAAGGGGTGTAAATCTAGCCAAACAACAAATTGTGGCCTATTCAAGGATTTTAGACAAGACAGCATTGCAAAAACTGTGTGCAGCAGTGTTGTTAGAAGTCAGATCTGCGTTAATGGTGTTATTTTTAAACATTATGATTTTTTTTCTCCCCACTTGACTTAAGATGGCTGCTAAATTCAGTACCCACCCAATATATGCTTTCTACATTTTTTTTCTTTTTTGGAGATTTGATGAGATTTGGTTTTTTAGAAGCTGTCTTTACTGTGTGTCTCCTTTTTGTTTTCTATATTTACTTTTATGTTTACTATGTTTAATCCTTGATTGCTACCTCTTAACCAGGTTTTACAGCAGTGCAAGCCCGTGTCACTAACAAAAATACTTTTTTGTCCCCATAAGTGATAATCCAGCCACTATTTGGAAGGCAGTTCTGTAGGGAGACCTTCTTATGACCTCTGTAATTTTCTGGCTGTTTTTAAATATCACATAAATCATATAGTCTGAGCTTAAAAAGGGGAAGCTTCTGATAGAATCAAGTTCCAATGTCACTGAATTGCTACTGTTTCCCTGCTCTTATACTGCTGGGTGCTGTTACATTGCGCTCCATTTTCAATGATGGATTAGGCAGTCCCTATACTGTCCCGTTCTTACACAGTTCACTCTAAAATAATAAAAAGTCACAGTGACACAGCACATATCACTCCAAAATAATAAAACATCACAGTGACAAAAAGCAGAGTTTTCCACTTTGAGATAATTCACTTTAGATGAATGTTTTATATTATTTTGCTTAGGGAAATGATAGTCACCATTTATTTTACTTTTGGGGATGTTCCTTATGAGTTTTTACCACTAGCATGAATTTGCTCAGTGCCTGGCTTGACTTGGCTTTTGAAGAAATAGTATTTAGAAACAATGAGTATGATACCAAAATAATAGTCTTATGCGTGCATATTTTTGCACACCATCTACTGGCTCCATATTGTGTTAGGCAAGTGTGCTCCCAGCATTGTTAGTGTAGTGCCTGTACATCGAAAGGTGTGTGGCAGTCTTTTCCTGGAATTGTCTTTTCCTGTTGCCTTTTGTTCAAACCTGTCTTCAGGTTTGTGGGAGTAGGTTCATCACTAGATCATCTGATCCCATTAAGTTTTGTGAGCTACCTGAAGTTTTAGAGCTTCCAAGTGTGAGATTTAAATCAAATGGGTTACTCAGTGTGGCACGTTTACTGTGATGAAAACAAAGCTTGAAAAGTGGGCAAATATTTTGGTCATTAAAAAGATAACAAGAAGTTCCTACAGGCTGCGCAGTGTTGAGGGCCGTGCCTGCTGAAGAGCAGGTTGCATATGCAAGACCAGACTGGAACACGTGCTGTGGCTTCCTTGGGATGTACCATGACAACTGTGTGTCATCAATTGTCCTTCCTGTAAAATGTATGGGTTTAAGTGAAGAATTCACCGAACATTATGTTAATGTACTGCCAAAGGGCTGTTAATGTCTT
This sequence comes from Crypturellus soui, assembly GCA_032275445.1. Classification (NCBI taxonomy): domain Eukaryota; kingdom Metazoa; phylum Chordata; class Aves; order Tinamiformes; family Tinamidae; genus Crypturellus; species Crypturellus soui. The sequence continues at coordinate 386,068 of JAUBNY010000383.1, read as the reverse complement.
TTAATGGCTTTAAATGCTTTATCAGCAGCATGTTGGGTTTGATGATTCCTCACAGACAAGATCTTTGCTGCTTCTTTCAGGACTGCTTGAAATGCAGCCTTCTGACTTGAGTGCAGAGGCAAGTCTCCGTGAGGTGATGAATTCCTTGTTAAAGTCTTTCTATGGCCCTTTCTGCCTGTCTGACGCATGCCCTTACAGGCACCCTGGCCAAACAGGTTTTACTTCAGAGTTGTAAATTGCCCCTCCTCTTGTCTCATCTGCTGCAATGCAAACAGTGGTTACACAGCTTTGCAAGGCCGACCTGGAAATTTTTCATCTGTTTCATACATCTGTACTGTTCCAGGTGGTGAGTTAGGTACTTTATGGCATGATTGACATGGCTGAAGGTGTTACTGGCCTGCTGTAGCTCAGATCTCTGCTGGGCTTGCTGGGTGTTGCAAACTAAAAATTAACCAGGATGTCGTATGCATATTTTGAATGTGTGAGGAATGCAAATGTGCATGGGCCTGGGGTGTGAACCAAGTTAATTTTGTGACTTCTGGATTTTGTGGTCCTGCTCCTTAGAAGTTGTACCCAATAAATTGTTCTGTAAGTGCCAGGAATTACAATGAATAGTTTCCACTGTTTAATCTTGCATAATGTAAGCTGTGTGTTTCATGTGTTACAGGCATGCTTGGAGAAAAATCTTCTAGAATAAGCTTCATGCTTGTTTCATGAATTGTTCCCCTCCCTCCCCCGCCTCCGTGCTTGTCATCTCAATGTACCATTACCAGATAAAATCCTTTACTGTTCTGAAATGAAGCCAGTGCTACCACCAAGAGAGACAAGCCTGTATTTCCTCAGAGACTCTCCAGTGGGCTGGGAAAACTCATTGGGTTCACTCCAAGCATCTTCCCCTTTTCCTTCCGTGCGTTTCCCACCCAAGTGCAGATAGTCGTGGCCAATAGCAGTGCTCACACAGATACCCTCCTTTCCTGTGCTGATTACTCCTTTTATTCCTTACTCTAGAGTTTTGTGCCAATTTGCAATTAGGGGGTTGTTTTCTATGCCATGTTTATGTTAGTCTGTGAAAACAGTAGTCGTGTTATAAAACTTACAGAGAGAGTTCTGTATATATGTAGCAAGTAGTTCTGAATTTGTTAAAAAAAATCCCTGGGGAGAATTTCTCAGCCAAGTTTTAGAGGTTTTGCCTCTTTATGTGAAGCTTGAGGTCCAGCATGTTTAGGGAAGAGAAAAAAAAGGGTCTTTCATTTTAGCCTTTCTGTATTTAATGCATATAGCACTAATACTTCCCTGGTGTTCAGCCTATTTGAGCTTCAAAATTAAGGCAAGGAATTAAAAGTAATGGTAAAATCTGAGATGAAATTCTCACCTGTGTTATCTCTAGGAAGGAGCTAACAGTGTCTGTAATGGTATAAATTCAGCATCTTGCATTTTACAGTATGCTGTGAACTCCTCTGGCAGCAGCCCAGCAGGTACTCTATTTAATAAGATTTTTTCCTCTGAGTTGATCTGCAAGATGTGCTTCTCTGCAGACGTCCTTTTGAGCACTCGGAATGTTAGGTGAACTAGCCTCAACAGCACACCTGCACTTGTGTTTACCTCTTTCCTGAAGAGAGATCTTCCTCTCCGAGGCGTCTGTCACCTGAATGTCAGTGTCATCCAGGAAGATTGCTGGACTTTCGCTCTAACTTTGTATATATGGAAGGTAGTTTTGTGAGGGTGATAGATTTGAGTTTCAAATATTTTCAAGTTTATTTTTCCTGTTTTCAAGTTTATTTTTCCTGCATTGCCAAGCAGAGTGTTTTTCACAACTAGCAAGAGGAAAACTCTGCTTTTTGAGCTGTGTCACTGTGATGTTTTATTATTTTGGAGTGAATTGTGTAAGAATGGGACAATATAGGGATTGCCTAATCCATCATTGAAAATGGAGCGCAATGTAACAGCACCCAGCAGCATAAGAGCAGGAAAAAGAGCAGCAATTCAGTAATATTGGAACTTGACCTGGAGCCAGATTAATAAGTTGTAAAAATAGGATTGTATTTTTTTTTCCTAACAGTGAGAAGCTTTCAGTGATGCTACAGACTAAGGTCTCAGTGTGTTTCTCTGTCCAGTATCTGATTGAGAGCCTGCTTGAAGACGGTTGCAAAGCCCCTGGAAGGCACGCTCAGAAAACACAGTGTCCTGACAGTGCCTGTTTTGCAGGGTGGCTTCTGCTGCTCAAGGTGGGATAACTCGGGAGGACTGATTAGGCTGCAGATAACAAAAACATAACTCTGTCCTCTTCCTCAGCACTTCTCTGTTGCAGAGTTTGAGCGTGGTGTCCTTTCTTAATAGTTCATGGGTGCTTTTCAGTGCTGATGGAGTATCTCACTCTAAGCTGCTATTTTGCTGCTTCCTTCAACACAGTCATACACTTTAAACTCTCATCCATATATGCTTACTGATGAACCGGGTGTAACTTGACATTTGAGGCAATTTTAGTACAATAGATATGCCTACACACAGAATGACAATGCCTTTGAGATCTCAATTTTTGTTTGGTACATTCAGCAGTGTTCACTTGCCTTTTTTTTTTTTTTGCCTTTTATTTTCCTAGTCATTTTTGCTGATCGAAACTTGTTTTTTTTTTTCCTCATTTTGTGCATCCCTTACAAAATGCCAAAATATAAACCCTTAGGCGCCCGTTGTAATGCGTCAGTGATATATTGGGGTATTTTGCTCTTCTTGCTGTGACAGGATGGTTGTTTCTTATATCAGGGTGTTGATGAAGCCCAAGGAGGCGGTTGCACTGACTCCAAACACTGACTTGTCCTTGTGACTGCACGTTTTGCAAAAGCAGCCATGTTGGCACCTGGTCACGCACGACTGCTTCTTTTAAACTCATTTTTTGTGCATTAACTTTCTGAAATGCATGGGGCCACTATTGATAAAGCCGTTATCTCAACTCTTTGTGTGGTCGGGTAGACTGGTTTCTTCTGCTATTTCAAGAGAAGAGCTGAAATCTTTCCCTTGAAATCTCGTATTCCCCTTCCACTGCCACCATCCCTGCCACCTTCCACCACCTTTTAGGGCTGAATTGACTTTGACCACAGTCTGTCTTCTGTCCCAAACCCAGGCCTCCGCAGTCTGTTATAATGTAGCTTCTCTTAGTGTCTTTGCTGCAGTGTGATGACAACTGCATGGAGAGCAAAGGTAATCTCGGTGTAAATACTGCTTAGAGGCAAGCTAAGTGATAAAATGTTTTCATTGCTAATTTTTAAGCATTTGGCCCAGACAACTGGGGATGTAGTTGAGATAACTGGAAAGGTTACTTGGCCAGGCAGTAGCGAGACATCCTAAAATCAGGCAAAGAAGGTAGTTAGCGAGCAAAATTTGAGACATTGAATGTCAGGCAGGGACACACAATAACCTTTGGTTTAATTTAAAGCAGAATTTTACAGTCTGATGTTATAAGACCTAATTTATTTTAAGTCAATGCTGAGTAGTTGTGATTTTTTTTTTTCCTTGACACTGTGTGCTTGTCTGGGTCAATATGCCTTGCTTTTCCAAGCCTCTGGATGCTAGTATGCATCTCTGTGGTGGCTACTTTACACTTAACTTTTATGGGGCCCTAAAGGAGCAAAAACATAAATAATTGAGCAACTGCTGCTTGTAAAAATATTTATAAATACAAAGTATTATTCATAATATTTCTAAATATCGTTCCTCAGCTTGGTAGTTGGCTTAGGCACTAACAGGAAGTTTGAGTTAAGATGCTGTTTATCACCAAACTTTGGGATTGTGTAGGAAACATCCCATCACTGTCCTTTAAGCATAAATATATGTGTGTAAGTGGTGGGAGGGGGCTCTGTTCTTGGTACTGTATTGTTTTGTGTCCTTATTCTGTGTGATTTGTTGATTCATTGTATATAGTGATGGTGATATTTTACTGATAAGTCTGTAAAACTGCCACTGTCATAACGTCTGCTGGTGTAACTGGAGATATTTCTGTTGGTATCCCCCACACAGATATTTCTGTTAATTTTATTGTTGTTATGTTTCAGTATGAACTTAGGGGATGTTTCAAGCTTGACTTCTAGGTAAGGGACAGTAAGAAGCACTTTGCCACCGTTGAAACATACTGAACTCTAAGGATGAAAATGTTAAGAATGTTGAAGTGAAGGCACCAAGGTACAAAATTCTCTCTGTGCAGATTTTGTTGGTGGACAAAGAAAAGAGCAACTTCCCTCTTGGCTGGTGTCCTCCCTGGTTCGCCAGGACTGCTACTTATTTATGGTGCCGTGAGGAGTTGTTCTTACGTGGGGAAGAAGATTGATTGGGCATCAGGTTGGGGTGATCTCTGTAAGAAGGCCCAATGGCCAAGCAGAGAGCTGAGCTTCTCCCTCCTGCCCTGGCCTCCTGTGTGGTGCCAGGGAAGTTAAGGAAGCTCTGCCTAGAAGAGCTCGCTTGGAAAGCAGGATGAAAAATACATCCCCCTCCGCACAAGGGTGCAGAGGCCTAGCCAGCTCCTCACGGATCTGCCTGGGCGGAGTGAGTCAGGAGGCCGTGCGTAAATGGAAAATGCCGTTGTCTGCGCTGGGGCCCTGGGACAGAGGGCGGCTCAGTATTTCTTCAAGTGGCAGCTGTAGTTTCTTGGTTTGCTTTGGTCTGTGCAAATAGCAGCTGCATTCCAGTCCCCTCCGACCACCTGAGGCAAATATTGCTGTCCAGCTGACAGCAGTGGCATTTGCTCTGCTAGAGTTAATTAAAAACACCTGTTTTCCCCTTGTGAACTGGCTGATGCCAGTCCAGTAGCTGCCTGGAGGCCTTGGCAGTTATCTCTGTCCTGAGCAGTCCTTGAAGTTCACCTGGTGCTGAACATGAACCTAAAGTGGGAACAAGGCTCTCTTCTCCAGGAGGCCGTGGGTAGGTTTTCACTCGTGGGAATAACTGATATCCTTGGGACAATTTTAGGTCCTGTTACATCCCACCCCTCGCTGTTTTACTGCGATTTGCCTGGGAATGCTGCTGCAGGGAAGCCCCTGGCAGGGTGCCCTCAGCAAGGTGGGTGCTGGGGCTGCCATGGGGCACAGCGAGGGCCAGGGTGCTGAACCCATCTGGGGAGCTCCTAGGTGTGTGGGAAAACTCCCGCCGAAATGGCTTTTCAGAGCAGTCCTGCCGGGTGCTTGTTGGGCCCCTCCTTGGCCGCTCGCTGTCCCCTAGGACATCCCCGCGCCGCTGCTGCGGCCCCCGGGACCGCGGCCCCACGGCTCCCGGCCTTGCTCCTCGGCCGCTTCCTCTCCGCAGCCTCCTCGGCCGCGGGGCCGCCCCGCGGGGCGGAGCGGAGCCGCCGCGGCCGCCCCCAGCGCCGCGGCCCGTGGGCGGTGCGCGGGGCCGGGC